>VWZN01012258.1:10556-22718 GCA_013396955.1 Regulus satrapa | reverse complement strand
GCACTCCCAGCCCAGAGAGCCAACCTGCATCCAAAGCACCAGGGCCAGGAGGGACAGGAAGGGAATTTTGCTCTTGTGTGTGTTCAAGGATAAGTTGGATAAGGGCTTGAACACCCTGGTCTACGGGGAGGTCTCCCTGTTCATGGCAGCAGGTGTTGGGACTAGATGACCATTAAGGCCCCTTAACATTCTATGATTCATCTTATGATTCCATGTTTTAAAATTTACTGATTAGCTTTTAATTTGGTAGCAGGTAATAACTATGTATTAAGAAATTATATAAAATGCATTTTGTAGATATCTATATGCTATCTCTTAAAAACTTGCCAATACAATGCAGTTTTATGATTCTTGAGTAATTATATGGTGGGTTAGTAGTATGACTGACAATAAAATGCCAAAGCCCTAACTTTACAAGACCTATGTTCTCATCAATGGAAAAAATCCTTCCATTTATATATCCACAATCCTACATGTACCCTTTTAAAAGTAAACAAATACCATCATGTCTGCTATTCAACAGTAGACTGCAGATTCAATACTCTGTTGCCTTTACTATATAAATCACTCACTTAAAGAAATTCAGGTTTTTTAGGTAAAATCAGAAACATATGCAGGACTAAACGGCACTAATACTAGAACTGTCAGTTGCAAGTATCGGGCAGGATTGAATAAATTTTATTTTATATCTGAAATGAAAATACTTACTTGGCAGAAGGCTTAGGCTACTCAGCATCTTAGAGCATTGCTAAATCCTTCCGTCTAAAGTGCACCAAAAACTTTAAAATCTGTTAAACTGCAACACCATGATGTGTGGCTGACACAGATAATAGCAACCCTGTGGGTGACAGTGAACTGACAGTCAATTGACTGCTGTCGCCCCACGGTGATGATTAACAGAGGGGAACCAAACTGAAGTCCCCTCCAAATGTCTTTAGCCACACACAAACAAAATCACATTAAATTTTGCAAAGACCTGAGGCTCTAGAAACTTCTATGAAATGAATTATGAAATAATTCTCATGATTTTATGCATAGAATAGAGTGACTGCAGCTAAAAAAAAACATACATTCTTTCAAGTATTTTGGTTCTAAGGCTGCAAAGTCTTAGGCAGTGTCTGTTCTCTTTACTGGTGGTGTCTCAGGAGGAATAAAGTTTCTGCTAGTTAATCCAGGCTGTTTCTTAATAAAAAGCTGACAACTATCACAGATTAAATTGTTGTGAATTTAGTTTACCTGTTCCAGCTGTTTATTCCAGGTATATTTAATCACTTCTATGCAACTACAGTTGTATTAAATTTTAATACATTTTGTATTTAATTTTATGCTCTTTGTTAGAAGGTATTTTTTCAATCAGACTGTAGTATTTATATGGCATAAAGAAGTAAATCTTTTTAGCCACATCTTTTGAGAATGTTACTCTTCTGGGTGCTAGTAAGGCAAGAAAGGAATAAACCTGCAATAAGGGATAATTGGGTAGATTTGTTTAAGGGGTAACAGTATCATTTATTGTTTGTAATACAGAAATGATAATTTGGTGAGATACATATTAGTAACCTGCTTTATGAAATATTAATATTCCTTAAAGAGAATGGTCAGAACAGGTTCTTGCTTACATTTTCAGTTTTGTCACTGACTTGTTCCACAAACAAAGGAAAAACTCTGACCATCCCAATTTTTCAGTTTTTAAGACAGACAATATACTTCATCTCAACATAGCATCTGGAAGACTGAAATATTACTGGAAAGGCTGTTTAGGTCATTGAAGAAGACTCCAGTATCAAACTAATGCCTTAAAAGGAATTTTTCATTCCACACATCAGTGTTCTCTGTATTGGGAGCTTTGTTAATTTCCCTGTCAGTGGGTCTTCAGTGCTGATCCGAGAAAGCAGTGGATGAGATGGCAGTTTAGACTGTGTATTTGATCATCTGTCTCTTTGGAGAGACAGCTAACAAGAACTGGATTTGAACCAGTTCTGTCAAGTCTGCAGCTTGTGTCAAGTGGACACCTGTCTGTTAGAAGCTGTAATATGACTGCAAAATGAAGTACACACTAACTGCTAATCATTCAGTTCAATAGTTACACCCCCTCACTAAATTAACAGTAATCATAACAAGCAGTTTTTGAAATTGATGTCTTCTCCACTTCCATGTTGTTACCAGTATTTTCTTTATCTCAAGAGGAATTTGCTTCAATTCAGTGTCAATAAAATTAGAACTTTTTGTCACGTTTGGTGCTTTGTTCTTTTTAAGCCTGCGTTAGAAGTTTTGGATTGTACCTTAGTAATACATTACCTGATACCCTGTTTAACTTTACTATCAATCAGTGAAAAGTGATGAATACACTCAGAAAAGGTTCAGTTGAAATGACTGGATTTATTTTGTCTGAATTTTGAACATTCTTAAGAGCACTAAAACCATTCTCCTTTACAAGGCAGCAATAGAAATTGCACAATAGGAAAGACAACATGCTTTAGGATATATTTGAACCTGCCTCATTTCCTGCCATTATTTTTTTCTTCCCTTAGGCAAAAATGTCTACTTGTGATACAAAATATAATCTTCATAGATTTCAGTACACTAAATGAAGGAAGAATCAGATTAATTAAATTTAAGTTGGTAGGGTAGTATTTGTAGTTCCAATTTCCTGGAAGCTTTTCCTCATTGCATTTATTTATAGACAGATCAGCTTTGCTTAATTAACATGATATTCCCACAAAGCAAAACAGAATAGAGATTTAATTCAGCCATGAATTTAGTACATAAAGTACAGTATTAATTTATGAGATGAAGGATATTACTAGTTGTTAAAGAAAGCAAGATGATTTACTAGATTAGTCTTTTTATTAATGTCTCTTGGACAGGCTAGATGCCTTCATACTAACTACAGATTAAGTATACCTGTACTGTCTTTGCATTTGCAAACCAAGCTTTTGTGAGTGTGAGGGAACACTTGAGATTTTGTATTCAGTCGTGTGAGTAGCTGACTAGATGCAAAGAACAAGCATTCCTAAAGATCTGCCTGCCAGTGGAGGTTCCCAGATCAGAACTTAGACCCCACATAAGTACAAAGACTGTTCATGCATTTGCATATTTCTAGCTGTACACAGATAAATGCTTGCCATCTCCAATGGTATCTCTATCCACTTTTCCCTTATGACTCCTTAGTCATTGTTTTACTTTTCCTTTTTTCTCCATGTTAATTGTATGTTTCTACACCCGTTACACACAGCAAATACCACAGAACTTTGCCTCACTAACAACTAAAAAACTACACTTTGAACACCAGACCCTAAGGATTTAATGAGCTTCAAGTTTTCTATACAACATGAGCAATTCTTTGTCCACTGGCTTGAAGCAGAATAAAAACTGTCATTTAAATTTTAAATTTAAGAGACAAATCATCAATTCAGGACACTTTTTTTTCCTTTTAAATTTTTCTGTTGTGACCATACCCACATCCAAAATGTGACAGGCAGAATTCCAGATATTTTACAACACGTTTCTGATTAAAAGCTGGCTATGACTGGAATGCCTGGTATATTTCAACTCTTTTTAGGATGTGAATACCAGGAAATAATTTTTGAAGTGGCAGAAGGAAGTTTGAGCTTTTTGGGTTTTGAGCTTTTGGGTTTTGAGCTTTTTTCTCTTCTTTCCAAAGTGTCACTGACAAAAATGTGAAAAAAATAAACAATTTCTTATTTTTAACAATAATTAACAATTTTAAAAATTCATTTTACACAAACCAGAGTACCATGTATATTTATCTTCTTTACATAAAATGCAGCTCATCCATGACTAGTCATCACTCAGAAGAATACTTTACTGATCCCTTTCAGTAAAAGGATTAGCACTATGAAGGNCAGTAAATGGATTAGCACTATGAAGGTGACAATTACAGTGGCAAGATTCTGCTGCACACAAAACAAGTGTGCCTAAAACTTGTAAGGGGTGCCTTTGTCTCTTGTTGATCTGTGCTCTTTTAGAAGTATGGTTTGAATTCCCAGACAGGGATCTCTCAGAGAGAAAAGGACTGATGGCACACAGAAGTTTACAGTGGGTGAACAGGTAAACTATGCTGTAGATAGTGGCTGAAGATTTAGAAGAGATGACGCAGTTACTGAGAATTTTAGGGTACTGTATTTTTCTGTAACCTGACCAGCTCAAATATATTTCATCAACTCTTTCATGACCCAGTACTGGATTCAAATGTTGTCTCCGTGCAACTATAAAGGAGGTGGAAACATCCCTGTGAAAACTCAGTTTCTACTGAAGTCTGTATAAATCCTGTCTGAAAGCAAATACATGATCAAGCCTTATCTAAGAAGTGTGAGCAGTCCCATGGAACAGCACCAGGCATTTAAGACAGAAAATTTGAAACCCAGCTGATACTTTTACTCAAAAGTGTAAGATAATGAAGTAGGAACTAATTCAGGGAAATCCTGTGACCTCTATTATACAGGAGTCCAGACTAAATAGTCTTACTAGTCCCTTATGGCTTTAAAACCTATGGCCACAGGAGAACTGAGTCTCTGGATTTGCAACTGATTCATTGTACAACTTATACTGCCTTTTATACTTCTCCATGTAAGAAGATATTTTATTCCTGATCCTATTTTACAAAGATGATGTTAATCAATGATGGTATATTGTTCTAAACATGTGAAAGATTTTAAAGTAAATAGTAACAATAGTGCATTACCGAAAGATGCTTCAAGAACATAAGTCATGTATGATAAAATTTTATTCTCATTCACAGCTGTTTAATAAAAATAACCAAGTAGGTAGTTTTGCCCTTTAAACAGAAAACAAATTAGATGAAGGCCACCTGCCAAATTCATCCCTGAATTTCCTGGGGCTTATCCATATAATAAATACCAAAATACTTACATTAAAAAATCCTGTTTTATTAAAAATACAATCTCATGCAATTTCTATAAATAAAGGATTGTTAAGAATAATGTCTCTTTCAGAGTAATTCCTGAAATTGTGGAATACCTTTCTTTTCAAAAACTGCTTTGTGTGTGATAAAACAGTCCTAAAAGAAAAGGCCAGAGGAAAAAACACACCATCTTTCATCTGTTGTATACACCAGTATATTAAAATTATTACTTTTCCTAGCTTTGTTTGTTTTAAATCACAAATTGACTAAAAAATATTAAATGAAAGGGTCACTGAACTAGTGCAATATTATGATTATTAATTCAGTTTCCACCACAGATTTTAAGCATTCCATAGATAATAATGAATGAAGGCCCATATGTGAATTCTTATAAATGACTTGAGGGTGTAAAGAAACATGTAACATTTATTACCAGGATAATATGACAGTAAGCTACAAGAAAGTAAAAAAAGAAATTAAACTTTTCCACTTTTTTAACCAACTGTATCTTTTCCTACAGCAGGAAACTGGAAATAGGGAAACTCAGTGGGAATGCTTTCAACTGCTATACAAGTTAGCACTGAAACAGACACAGCTACATTAATTTTTATTAGACAGAATCTCACCAACAAATGACTGCTGCATTACATATGTGCAAATCCTCTAGACAATAGAAGTACAGATAAGGCTGTCTCCAGCATCAAGATGATTCACGAATAGCAGTTCCTCTGACCTGCTGATCCACAGCTGAACAGGAAGACTAATCCTCTAGTCTTCACAGGAGCTACTGTGTTAATAGACCCTCTCTGCCTCTGTTCCTTCATAATCGGGAACAGAAAGCACCAATTTATAAACTAAAAAAGAAACCCCATAAAAATCATGGGGCAAAATCTAAGAATTGAGGATGTTAATGCCAAAGAATCACTCAATCAATTCTGAACACTCAAGAGTTTTCCATGAGAAAACTGCTTAGAAAACTGAAACCAAAACTTTGACCTCCGGCAAAGGAAGGCTGTTACGAATATCTGTCCCTGGCTTAAGAGTTCCAGGTTTTTACTTTTTAAGTAAACAAACCACAAAGGTATTATCACAGACTTGTCAAATTTTATTTTTTATCCTTTTCCTCTAATAAGCTGTTTTATAATATCTTTCCACTTAAGGCTCTAACTTCCCAAGTTTTCTTGTTTCCAAAGAGAAGTCTCACAGTGTAAAGAAATTCTCCTCCATTAATAATATTATTTAAGTCATTATTTCCTCAGTGGAAATCCATTCACAAAGGAGGATATATTTTTCTCCATGTACATTACAATTGAGATGCACAGTGTAATTCAGGTAGGTTTGTTAAAACTTCTACCATGAGTACCAGTGTTACAGATCCTAACAAGACATACATTTTTGCTGCAGTGAAAGACAGTATTCTGCCAGTGGATTGGAGGAACAAACAAATAAAAAGTGCCTATAGCAAGAAATATGGTATAAATATTTCAGCACTAGAGCCAAATATAGATTAAAGGATCTAATCAGTGTAAGGTTCTTTTAACAAAAAAGCTTTCAACAGGAAAGATGCAGCAATAAAACATACAGACCTTATTGCTGTAGTATGCTACAGAGTCTAACCTATGATAATAAATATATTTGGAGGAGGTAGATAATATTAATAACAGTGACTTTTTTTTTCCCCAATAATAACCCTAAAGTAAAGCTCTTAAGTTTGCTTTGCTTCATAGTAGCTGTTGTTTTTCAAATCTCTTTTCATCATTTATACTCTGATGTGTTTTTTCCCCCCCTTTTAACTCAGTGTTGTGATGGAATCAATACAAAACTGCTCTTAACATATCTGTCTCTGACCTGTGTTTGTTTTAAGCTATATCATTCATAATGGTGATCGATGGGTAATGCTATTCCTCTTTCTCCACAAAAAGCATGGAGCATAAAAAGTGCATATATTTTATGCCCAAGGTCAGGATAAAATTAATGGATAAGAGCTAGATAAAATGGAGTTCAAGCTGAATGGGCTGAGTGCTCTCTACAGGGTACAGCCAAGGCAGGCAGTACAAAGCCCATTATACTCAAATGTTCTTGAAGCATTTCAGAAGTGAAATTGTTTCCACAGGCTAATGCATAAAAGTATGAAGCTTTAACTTTTCTGTTTCACAGATAGCCTACAGATATTGGGCAACTGTTCCTATTCAGGATTTTATTTAGCATATTCCATTTATCAATCTTTACCTTAAGCCATAAACCCATTTGGTGTTTATGACTAAAGTTGTACAAGCTATGCTTATTTGTCATTAGTGAACTTTACTTCATAGACTTTTCTGTTCATGCTCTTCCAAGATCCCTGCCAAGATAACAAGTGAACAACACAGCCTTTAAAAGACAACCACCAGACGTACAGAAAACCCCATGAAATTCAGCAAAAAATGGAATCACCATGTAAATATGTATATTATCACTTACTATCGAATATGGTTTAATAATCAATAAATGATACCTTTGTTTTTTTGGTTTTTTTTTTTACATGTATAAATTAAAACTGGTTTTCAATCCAACCAGAGCACAGGATTGATAGAAAGAATGACAAAAATAGAACTCTGTTAGAGCATTAGCTACTCTACTAATACAGACATAGCTACTTAATATTCTCTTTCCTTACCCTGGTTATTCTATCTAACAATGCCCTCCCTTATGTCAAGAAATTTGCTCCAGTATTAGAAGAATAAACTTCAAACAGGGTGCACACTTTACATGAATGAAGTATGTGGGAAGTGCTTGAATAGAGTCACATGACAAAGGTTCTGCAAAATAGTGTAGCTATTTTAAGAAATAACATAGTCATGCCTTGTGCATTTATTGAAAATACTGTACTGGAGTTTTATCTGAACATGTTTCAGTGTTCATGCCCTTCTTATAATCTAAGGTTAAGAGAAAATGAAACCAAGAGCAGCTGAGCATAGATTTACAATGACAACATCACTACTGACCATATCATTGTTTTTATCTGTTAATAATTTCCTGGAAAAAGATCAAGGTAAAAATACAACACTGAGCATCATATTACATAACAGAGATATTCAGAAAAAAAGTTGAATTACAACTTGGCACTACTTCCCCACAGCCTGTGCTCTTAGTCCTTGCTCCTAATACTCCGCTAAAGCAATTTAGCTTCTAGTGCAAAGATAGGAATATGAGGCTGCCAATTAGCTACATAACTTACTATATGCCTTGTTATTTACATTCAATAAAATCCCACACTGTACTGCTGAAGTAAAATTAAGGGGGGGAAACCTGTAAACAAGCCAGTGTTGAAAAAGCAGGCTAAGATAGCCTTAGCTTTATAAAGAGGCAAAAAAAAAATTGTGAGGAGGGGGGAAACCTCAGCAACATATGTGTGCTGCTTTTGGCTAGGACAGACTTAATTTTCTTCACAGTGGCTGGCATGGGGCTGTGTTTTTGATGTGTGCTGAAAACGGAGTAGGTAATAGAGAGATATTTTTGTTATTACTGAGCAATGCTTGCATACTGCCAGTGCTTGCTTCTTGTACTGCTCCACCAGTGAGGAGACTGAGCGAGCACAAGAAGCTGGGAGGAGACACAGCCAGGACAGCTGACTCCAGCTGACCACAGCGATATTCTAGACCATATGACATCATGCTCAGTACATACAGCTCATGGGAGACAAAAGAAGAGAGATGACCTCAGGAGTAACTGTCTTTGTCTTCCTAAGGCACCATTACACATGACAGAGTCCAACACTTTTAAGGATGGCTGAACACCTACCTGCCCATTGGAAGGGGGGAATTAATGTTTTGATTTGCTTTGTTTATGTGCAAGGCTTTTGCTTTTCCTATATTAAACTATCTTTGCCACAACACCTACGTTTTCTCATTTTACTCTTCCATTTCCTCTTTCCTCTTTCCCCAGTCCCACGAGTGGGGGAATAAACGAGCAGCTATGTGGGGCTTAAATGATGGTTGGGGTTAAATCATGACACCAAAAATCCCCAAAATGCAAACAAATAAAGAGGCAAATTCTGTAAATGCAGAGATCACACTATGAGACACGCATGCTCAATCCTCAGTATTATGGCACTTCACCCAAATATTTCAGGACATAACATTCACATGCCTTCACTGCTGTTATATGGAACTGCCCAACTAAACATGCATATAATACATTTATATACTTGGTGGTGGGCTGCTGGATGCCCAAATACCTTTATTGTATCTAGACAGAAACGGTTTTGTTCTGCAGAAGTACATGTTTAAGTTTATCAGATTCAGACCTATATTTATTAACAGAGTTTTAATTTGTGTCAAAATGTATTTTATTTTACTTATTTTATTTTTTTATCAGTTTTTAGTCTGCACTTTGACTACTTGGTAAGGTAAACTGCAAGGTAAAATAAAACACAGGTGATACAGCTTGGAATTTAGTCTTGGAATTCTGGATTATTTCTGAATCTCTTCAGAAATCTGAAGGTCAGAACAGGATGAGGCACTCATGTTTCTCACTGATGTGAACTGGTCTCAGAGCGCATTTAAGGAATCAGTTTTACCGTTTATAAATGAAACATTTTCACCAAGCCTTAAATAATGAAAACCAGTTGGATTGACATATAGTTTCTAGACTATAAGCAACTGTCCTTACTTTATGTTACAAAGCCATTATTTTGCTACATTTTATTTATGTCAAGCATTTAATGGTAATTGTTTATTACTGTGATTAAATCCCAATGAGTAAAATCAAGATATTATATTAGTTGACTTTTACTCAAAATAATTTTAAACATTCTAACTCCTTAATCTCTAAATATGCTTTTCATGATAAATACTGTAGCAGCAGTGATAAGACGTTCTTCACAACATTACAGAACAATGCTTACTCTTCAGTGCATGATTATGACCTTATAAAAGAGCCTTAGGGCACATTTAATTTTCCCAAAACAAGCTTTCACCAAATCTTGTGGATTTCTCTCACTACAAACAGAATCCAGAAAACTATTCTGAATTTGGTTTTCATGTGTCCATTCATTTTCACCAGAGAGGTATTTAACATCCAAGGCCAGAGTATTAAACAGTTTTAAGGCAATCATTTCTAGAATATATAGTGAAAGTAAAGAACTCATACAAGAATCTAGAAATAATGTGAATTCCACATTGGTGTGGTGGAGAAAGGCATGCAGCTCTGGAGGACCTTGACTACAATCTTGAGTGCTATTACTTCAAGTGACAACTTATGATGAAATAAGCATGTTCAAAATACTTTCTGCAAACTAATTTAGGATGGCAGAATTTAAATGCATCCAAAGTGAGTCAATACACACTAATTTCACTATAAAATGCCATTAAGAGAACCTGTATAATTATTTATATTTCCAATACATTTATTTAGATAATGAGCATTATATTCTATCTTCTTGTACATTTAATTAATAATAAGTAACGGTATTGCCTTGGCATGAAAACTCTGTAACTAAAAACTTTTCTGCTTCTACCAAACCCAGTTATCTTTTCCACTCCAGGCTGTGACTAACAGCACCTCCCAACAGGTGCTGAAGCTAAATAATTCCACAAATCTCCCTGCACCAATTTTATTTCAGCAGTTCTACGACACAGTAGATGTAAGTAAGGGAGGCAATCTCGAAGTGGAACTATTGTTTATGCAGAGTTTCAGATGCAAGAAGTGTCTTAATCAAATAAATAGATTTGCATAATTTAGCAATCTATCCAATCAAAATTTAAATCTCTTGTCCAAATGAATGAGTATTGAAGTAAAAATAAAATGTAGATGAGTTCGTAATATTTTTCAAGTTCTTTTACATTATCTTAGAATCCCAGAATGGTATGGAATGAACTATAAAAACTGTCTAGTCCCAATCCCCCTGTCATGAGAAGGGACACACTCCACTAGACCAGGTTGCTCGAAGTCCTATACAAACTAGTCTGAACACTGCTGGGGTTAGGGAATCCATAACCTCCAGAACACCCTATTTCAATGCCTCACCACTCACATTAAAGAATTTCCTTCTAATATCCTATCTAAATTTCCCCTTTTATGTGAAGCTATTCCCACTTGTCGTACCACTGCAGTCCCTTGTGAAGAGTCCCTCTCCACCTTCCCTGTAGGCCCCTTCAGATACTGGAAGTTGCTGTGGGGTCTCCTCCAGGCAACCTTCTCTTCTCCTGGCAGCACAGACCCAATTTCCTCAGTTTGTCTTCATAAGGAAACTGCTCCAGTCTTCTGATCAACCTCATGCCCTTCTCTGGGCTTGTTCCAACAGGTCCATCCATGCTCCTCAGTGCTGGGATGCCAGAGCTGGATGCAGCACTGCAGGTGGGGTCTCAGCAGAGCAGAGCAGAGGGGCAGAATCCTCTCCCTGGCCCTGCTGCTCTGGGTGCAGCCCAGGACACAGTTGGCTTTCTGGGCTGGGGGTGACCATAGCCAGCTCATTATTCATGAACCACCTGAACTGCTTTTGCATCAAGCAACAAACATCTCAGACCTTGATTCACACAAGAGGTCATTTCAGTACTTTAAATTTGGATTAGGCACTTTTCGTGTATTCTAGAAAGAAGAGCTTTCTCTCCCTTCAAGCTATAGTGTGCTGATGACCTATGGTTTGTTCATCAAAAGGCCATTATAATTGATTCTTAATATATCAAACTCTTTCATGCAGGCAGAGCCACTTAGATGCAGATTGATTTCTGTTTTCAAAACTCATACACTCTAATTTTTAAAAATCCAAGATATTTTTTTTCCTATGTAGAGAAGACAGAGTGATAAAGAAGTAACAGCACAAAAGTAGAAATATTCTGACTAGCATCACTTTGACAAAATTGCTTTCAAAGATGTTACAGGAGGTCTTTATAGGGGAGTGTGTAACCAATTTTAGGAAATAACTGTGTTCATATGGCAAACAGAGCAACTGCATAGTTACTGAAGTGTTGCCTGTGTCAGTCACTCTGCTAGAGGTTAACTCCTCATAATAAACAACAGGGATAATAAACATTATCAGCCTCCTACTCGATCACAACCATCTTTCTTCTCTGCACTACAGTATCAGAACAAGGTGAAGACCCTGACTACTCACCATCTTTTACCATTTCCTTAGTTATTTTCTTTCTGTAGATTTGTTCTTACTGTTGGAGATGATCTGAGCTGCTGAAAACCAGTTTTGTCCTCAGAGAGAGAAGCAACAAATGACTGACCATTGATCTGGAAACTGGTTTTCTAAAGTAAATGGGAATAGGTAGTCAACCATGGCTTTAACATTCCCT
>VWZN01012257.1:25373-39451 GCA_013396955.1 Regulus satrapa | reverse complement strand
CCTCTTTTTCCTTGTCTCTGTTACTTTTTCTGTAAATCCAGGGGTTTAGCACAGCCTTGAGTGAGAAACAGTGTGTGTCGATTAGTAGCATTCCTATGGAATTTACGATTCTCCCTCCATTGCTTCCTTCCCCTCTCAGTATCTGGCCTTATCTACCATCAGGCCCACCCTTCGTAAAAATATCTCCTCATTCTTTTCAGCTGGGTTCGGAAATTGCACCTGACGGATAACTCGCCCCAGCCGTCATATCCAAAGGGGGACGCAGAAAGCGGGGAAAAAGAGACTTTTGAGCTGCTCGGGCTGGGGCTCCCGCTCCACCTCAGACCCGCCGCCGGGGAGGGAGGGCCCGCTCCGGCCGCTGCCCGCTCGCCCCCGCGCCCCGTCACGCACTGTGGAACTCGGCCGCCTTGGTGCCGCGGACGATGTCCCGCTGCTCGCCGCCGCCCGGGCGCTGCAGGCGCACCAGGATGTATNGCAGATCGTTCTTGCCTTGGTGGCCACATGCAGCTTTTAAAATAGCAGCGCGACGTCTACAAAAAGTAGTTACAAAAAGAAGTAAATGATTATTTGTCTGGTTTCAATAAAACACCGAGGCGGTTCTGTTACAGAGTTTGACAATGAGTCTCCGCGTCAAGAGAAGCATTAAACCATCATAATTAATATTTTTTTCTTCTGACTGAGGTCATCTGAGTCTCGGGGTCTCTGCCTGCCAGAAGCCCTCACGGCAATAAAACCCTACTTTTACCTGATGCTCTTCTGTGAGCGTCAAGACGCCAGAAGCAGAGAATAAAATATTTTGCACATCCTGCAAGAGCACGAGTTGATCGCTCTAACACTGAAGTGCCCTCCAGAGAGCTTTTATCAAGCATCCTTCCCTTTGCAACTGCGGACTCTTCTCCACTTGTCCTCAAGCTGGGACTTTGTAGGTGGCACCCGCAGTGCAGCCAAGGCAAATCAAGGTGTTTGTGGCACAGAAGAGGGTCACAGGGAGGCTGGCGGCTCTAATAGCCAATATTCCATAGGTTATATTTTACTGAAGCTGAGTAAGAAATACAAATCTAACTCGTGGTTGCCTTGTTTTATAGGCGCACCTGATTATTTAGGCAATCCCCACACAAATTGATCATACAGCCACAGATATGTAGAATGAATAATTTCATAGAATCACTGAATGGCTTAGGTTGAAAGGGACTTTAAAGATCATTTATTCCTGACCCCTGGGAGCAGGGACACCTTCCACCACCCCAGGGTGCTCCAAGCCCCATCCAACCTGGCCTTGGACACTGCAGGGATGGGGCATCCACAGCTTCTTTGGGAGACCTGTACCAGTCTCACCACCCTCACAATAAAGAATTTCTTCCCTATACCAAATCTAAACCTGTTTTCTTTCAGTTTAAAGCCGTTCCCCCCCCTTGTTACCACTTCACTGAAGACTAAATCTATCATATTTACCAAAGGAAAAATAATTGTTTTCATGCAGTGCTGAAGTAAGAGCATAGTCTTGTATCAAGTGTTTACTCCAAAATCAGGAAAATTTCATATTTTAAAGAACTAGATTTTTTTTTTTTTACTTCAAAAGATCTGGCACTTCAACATAGCTACATTTTTAAGTTACATTGTAGCTCACTTCTAACTGAACTATTTTATTCTTTTCATAAATACAAATATTAAGTCATTGTTGAAGTAAATTTCTCTATCAATAATAGTTTTAAAATCTAAAACTAGTACTTGAATACTTGCTCTGAATACACAAACAAAATGCTGTATAAATTAAGATATAACAAAAAAATCAGTTAAACAGAGGAAGAGTACATATAATTTAAATACAGTATTTAGAGATACTACAAAGGTAAATGCAAATTGGTGGTTAGTTAGACTATTTTGAGATTTGTTACTTTACAACTCAAGTTGCTTCCTGAGCTACTTTATTAACTATAACAAATGTTAATTAAGAAAATTCAAGCATTTTGTTATTTCAGTTATTTTGTCTGCACACAGAGCAACAGCAAACCCGAGAGTTAAATCCTTAGTGACTAAATTTTAAGGGGCGAAGAGGTGTGTGCAGGGCTTTACGTGGAACCCAAGCCTCCTGCCTCAGCTGTTGGGGATTTTCAAGGCAGCCAGAGAAAGTGATAAAATCTGTGCCTAGTTAGGATAATGAAGCTTAGTCTTGTAGAGTCGAGGGGGTTGCTTAAGCTTGCTCTGTCTAGCAGTAAAGGCCTGCAGGATTAGTGCTTGAACTTTGTGTCTGGTGATCTCCGAAGGTCTGGTTTTGCTGTGGTTGGTTTTGTGTGTTTAGCTTATTCCTTGGTTACTTTGTTTACCCGTCTGCCCTAATTGCTCATGTTCTGATTTATCCTGTTTTAACCAAACATTTTGGAAATTGTTTGTTTTCAGGAATTCAGTTTTTTTTCTTTTTCACTGGAATGGTTTCCTTCATTTCCTCAAGCACAGAAGTCTGTTGTGTGGCTGTGGAAACCTTTATTGCCCCATTTCTGTGATGATGCACGGAAGGAACTCGCAACAAACAACAGTAGTAAGGATGGCAAAAGAAATACTTGTGGCATACCTTAGAAGCTAAACTTTAAAGAAGTTTTCTGTCAACATGGAGGGCAGGCATCAGGGTTAAAACTCACATCACCTGATGTGAGTTTCAGCAGGTAACTTTGATTTAGTCCCAGCAGAGCTTTGTCTTGTTTTCTTTAGTGTTTTTCCCTTCCCGAGCACCCATCTTATCCAAGAGTAGTTTCCTAAGCCATGGCCAGGTATAGGAGCTTCCTGTTGGCTTTTAGGCTGCGGACAAAAATTCCCCATTGCTGGTGGGAACTGTTGGTGAGTCACTCTGTGGGTCTCAGGGGTACAGAGAGGATGGCATGGGGTGACAGGGGTCTTCAACCAGACACAGCCTGGCTCCAGCAGAACTGCACGCAGGGACTTTCCTTTTGTCATGGGCTTCCTAACTGGGGCAGGGACCTTGGCATTATTTTCTAAAAAAATGATGGGATTTTAAATTTATTTGATCAAGGGATATCTTGTCTCTTTGCAGCAGAGTCCTAAAAAACTTTGTGTCTTGTTTTTGCATTGGGGCTTGCAGGATTTGGACTGCACCCAAATGGCTAAAATTGCTCTGTTTATGTCCTTCCTATCATCAGATCCTGTGAGCCAGGAGTATCCTAATGCCAAGATATCTTCATTTATTTAGCAGTTTAAACTCTAAATGGCAAGTGACTAGAAAAGTAATATTATTATTTTGCAAAGCTGTTAACTAGACACTGTGCTGCAGTGAAACTCAACATGAGTTTCTCTCAAGTCGTTGGATCAATCCAGGCTACTCGAGTCAGGAAGAGGGAAGCAATCACTTTGAACTCCAGGTGTATAAATTTTTCCTTTTATTGAGCTCTCTGACAGAGAGCACAAGACGTAAAGATGCATTTAGCCCATACTTGTATTACAGGAAAATATTAAGGAAAGCCTTTTGAAGTAGGTGCTTTCCATCACGTGCAACTCTCACACAACAGAGAAAGTAAAATGACGGCTAATGTTTGGCTGTACGTGCAAATTTATTTGTTATTCTAGAGCAGGAGTAACCCTGGAAACGATAAGAAGAATATAAAGGAAATGCACTGTTGTAAATTCTGCCGTGGGCATCAAAGATCACAGGTCTTCTTTGCTGCCTGGCCCATTCAATTTAATAGGATTTAATAAAGATTATTCTTCTATAGCTGTTGATTAGCAGCTCCTCAGATTAGCAAAGAGGCCAGAACAAATGCAGGATAATAACATTATCTCTCTTGGGATTAACATCTTTGGCATCTGCGTGTTTATAGTTCAGGAGACAGAGGCTTGGTTTGTGTGCTGAAGTTTAGGAATCCAGGCCAACCTCCAGCAGGCTGGAGTGCGAAGGGCCTCTTCTGGACCCCTTGCTTTCAGAAATAATGATCCCTTTCAGAAACTGAACAAGATCTGGAGAAAAGTGAGTCTTGTTCTGCTCCTCATAGAAGGCAGTTTTACAGCTAGGCTAAAAACCCCCTCTAATTTCTGGTCTACATTTACTCACAAAAGGTTTTTTAACCATTTGCGATTTTTGTACCAGCCATACCTGTTTATATACAGAAAACGTCTGAGCACCTTCTTTACTCTTCTGAGCCTTCCTAGCTGCTTCCTCTTCCCTAGGAATTTCTAATAGGCTCCTGGAGAGATAATTCTTTAGAAGGGGCCTCAGGGCATGTACCCATTCCTTGAGAAGCCTGGACTTTCTTACCAGGAGGTGCCGTTCTCCTTCTGAATGACCACACATACCACCTGCCTGTCACAGGATTGTTAATGTTTGAAGTGAGAGGACATGCCCAGAGTCCCCTTGTTCAGTGAAAGAGCTCTCTAGGTTTGTTTCCAGGCCTCTGCTGTCCTTTAGTTGTCCTTCCCTGCTCTCGGTGTCCGTGCCTTGCACCATATGTTGGGGGCAGGATGGAAGCGGTGTGCAGGTGATGATTCCCGAGGCCCAGCTGTTCCTCTGCGGTCTGCAGAGACAAACGGTGTGAATGAGCTGTTTAATTGATCAGAGTTCCTTTATGTGGGATATGTGACATCCTGGATATCAGGATGGGCCTTTCAGCTGCTTCTCTTCCAGACAAGCTCACACATTTGTATTCATGGAGTAAAGATATGAGGGGTTTTTGATTGGTAGGTTTAGGGCTGGAGGTACTCAGCAGGGAAACCATGCCTTTCCTTTGTTATGGTGGTGGGGTTGCAGCTCCTAAGGAAAAAACAGAATGAGGATGGTGGATGGCGAGTGTAATGGTATGAAATCTTACTAGCATAATTCTGGGTATAAACTGAAGTTATGTCCTTTGACTTAACTTTGTCCTTTAGATAAACCTTTGTGTGTCTTTGGTTCTAGAGGGTATAGAGCAACTGCACTCCTAATTTACTCATCTTCAGGTGGGCATAAATCTGGATCTTTCATTTTATTTTGAGACTAGGGTAGCTAGCTTCCCCATTGTGGGGATTGAGATTAACTGAACTCTTCACTGCCTGCAGTAAGAATGTTGTGTGCAGGCCCGCTATTATTTTGTAGCTGGTAAATGGCAATTTCTTTTCTTCCTGCTGATACAGAACCTGTTATGAAAGTGATATTACTTCTTTGGGCCAAGTAACCAGACTGCTAGTGACTACAATCATTTGACTACAAATGATGGGTCAATGCCTATTGATAAATGAGAGGGAAAAACCACAGCTAGTATGGAAAAGCCTTGTAAGATCAGAATCCAAATAGAAAGCTAAGGCTGCTAAATTCCCCACTATACCGTGTCCCTAAGCACCTAAATATTTCCACCAGTTCCCTGGGCAGGCTGTTCCAGTGCTGGACAAGCCTTTACATGAGGGGTTATTAACAGGCTCTGTGGGATGGAGTACCTGCTCAGCACTTGAGGAAACTCACGTTGGGAATTGTCTTTTAGGCTCAAACATAAAAGTGCAACCGTTTCAGGATAGGCAACAGATCATCCTTGCTGATTCCTAAGTATTGGAAGTGCAAAATGTTTGCTGGAAAAGTTAAAATATTGATTTCAAGCCCTGGAATTAAGGAAAGTCCTAATTACCTTGGTAGCATTTAACTGGAACTTTAAAAAGCTTTGTGGTGCCAGTTTGTTGGGGTTTTCTTGTCTAGGAAGCCATAAAATGAAGTAATTTAACTCCATTGCTTTTAACATTCATAATGAGTTCTTTGTTCTCAAAACTACAATTATATGCCGCAATTAAAATACACTTCACTAATGATCTTGTGTTAAAAAATGCCTGTCCTAAAAAGTAATTACTTCTCCAGCTGATGGAAATAAATTTCTTTCTCTGAATAATTCATAGACAGTATGGTTGTGGCAAAAAAAAAGCTCCTGAAAGAGTTCTTAATTCAATAACTTCTGTTCTCTCATAGTCTAGGGACTGAGAAAAGTCACGAGTGGTATGAATGATACACTTTGATGGCTGTTCTTGGGTCACGTTTTATTGTCAATGCAGTTGTCCTTGTGCCTTCTGGTGTCTTCTGCCTTGAACGTTTCAGGTATCCAGTGGCAAGTCCTCGTTCCACAGAAGTCCAGTAGTTTTGGTGATGGACCTTTCATGATCGTTACATTTGGTATAATGAATGCTGTGTTTAATGATTTAATGATTGCTCTTGAATACTGCTGTAGTTAAGGACTCAAACACATTAAATACTACGTCCATTGTGTCCATTTTATACTGATGTATAAAAATTACGTACCTGAAGCTGAACTTGAGCACTGAAGAGAACAGACCTGAAGCTTGGAATTCATAAACTCATGGTGAAATGCATTAGTAAGGAAGTGAAGCTGCTGCATCTTCTTCCTTTTTGCAGCCTGATATGGCAAATGAAAAGCGGTGGGTCATGTCAGCACTCCAGTGCTTGCTGATTAAGCTCACATGCTCTCTGATAAATCAAACCAATATTTTATTGGAACAGAGCTAGGCAGAAGCTATGCAAAGAATCTGCAAAGCAAAAACCATATCTCGTGATGACCACTGGTACAGTCTCAACCACCTCAACCAGACTTAATCTTCTAATCCAAAACTTGCTCTCGTTCCACTCACTTGCCAAAAGCTGTAACCATTCTGTTCCTCAGAGGAGAAACATCTTAACCCGACATCTTAACTTGATAAGGGATATCTTGAGGTGTGAGTTGTTGATTCCTCTGCTTCTTGGCTCTGTGGCGTGTTTCAATACTCTGAATCACACCTGGCCAGTGCAAGTGACCCCCAGCCCCAGGTTAGAGTTTTCAATGTGTATTTTTGTCTGTTTGGAGGAAACTGAGCACTCTGAGTCACATCAGAATTCCCGAAATGAGAAGTGGAGATAAGATTTTCTGACTCCTGGGGTTCCACTCCAGACAGAGTGGAGACTGCCTTAGGCAGACTTGAGAAATTCCAGCAGTCTTTGTGGCAGTTGCACTGCCTACTTTATTCACACTTAATCAGACACAGAGGCTGAGAGATGAGTATGTTTTCGGAAATTATCTTTTCTTCCCATCTGGACCTCAGGGGAAAATTTGTGCCTTAAACCCTTTGTCTCTTAATTTCTAAAGAATTAAATGTTGCAAGCTCCTCTCCAAACAGGAAACACCTTCACTACTGGCAGTAGAACTCCTTTTCCCCCCTCAAGGCTGGCTAAATCTCTTACTTTTCCTCTCCTAGTGAGTATTACTGTGGGTAAAGCTGGAGGTTTTTCCACTATGTCAAAATTTCAAGTGGTTCTATGACTCTCTGCCATGAGATAAATGCCCATTATACAAAACACGTTGAAATAAGTACTTATGAAGTGTTTTAATTTAGAAATGACAAAAATATATTCCAGGAGAGAGATGGAACTGGATTACGCAAAGGCACTTAAAGCTCTGTTTTTGTCTGTTGATATGTAAATGCAGATGCAATCTTGTAGATAAAGAACCAGTCTTTTAAAAAGACATAGGAAATGAATCTGTCCTTTCCTATATGTACAAATGTACAGCTATACACTCAGTTTACCTAGAATCCCACCGTATTCTGTATTTGTCTTGGATTTGTGATTCCTTCAAGTTCAGCAGAGTTTCAGATAAAGTAAAATAATTTCCCACTGCGTTACATTTTCTTGAGATACTGAAAAAAATGTTTCTCAAACCAAAACGTAGAAATTTCCAGCAGAAAGGCAAATTCTACAGAATCTCTGTTTGTAGCAATTCATGACCTCTCTGGGAAATTTTCAATTAAAACTTTGTTTTAGTCAAATCAATCCACCACTACTTGTTTTGCACTGAGTGGATGTGAAATATTGCAGATCACTTGCCTCCTAAGCACTCTCAAGCAAAAATTCTTTTGGGTTATAGAAGACTGTAAAGATTTCTTTCCTCCAGTGTGGTGGGAATGAACGGTTCTCTTGGACAGATAGGGTTCTTTGAAAATCTGCCCTTTGAGTAGCGATTCCATCCCTTGTGTGCTCATTTTATGGTAATTTCAGCTAAGCATTGTTTCACTTGTTTCCTCATAAGAATGTCTCATGGGACGATATTAAAAATCTTAATGATAACAAACCACAGTGCACAATTGTTTCTTTATTACTGACACAGCCTTGAGGCACAAGCCAGGTTGATGTGCCAGGAACAGATCAATCATATCAATGTCAGCTGTTCTTGACAGCTTAGCAGCCTTCTGCTGATTTTTCAATGGTTTTGTTAAAACATTTTTTCAATGATCTAGTGACTTTTCTAGCTGCTCACATGAAAGGCCTGGCTTCTAATTACCTTGATCTTCTTTTCTGAGATACAGAGAGGCAAGATTTCCTTTTTGTCCACCTTTTTACACCTTTTCTCTCATATTCTCAAAGTTAGTTACCGAGGCTTCGGATCTTTTAACTGTAGCTCGAGTGGTTGTAACCAACCTAAATAGCCTTCACACCGTAATCTCACCTGTTCTCTTTTCCCAATGCAGAACACCATTGCAGTGAATATTAACTTCCTTTTATATAGAAAGAAATAACATTTGACATGACCTCTGTCAATTTCTGGAATTAATAATGAATTGGAATACATAGACCTGGCTGGATTTTGGTGGATTTTTGGTTTTTTATTCCTATATGCTTATATAGCCTTTTCTTACCCTTTATGTGCCTCTTAAGTGAACCTTCCAACTGGAAAATTAGTTGTGGCTACATAATTTGCCATGCACCTCTGTTTGTAAGGGAAAAGAGGTGATCTGGAGTGTTCCCTATAAAAAGCTGGGCAAATCAAAGTCTGGAGTGTACAGGAACAAGAAGTGGCCAGCATTTCTAAAAATTTGTCTTTTTGTCTCCTATTTTTCTGGCAGAGAAGAATTGTATTAATTTTAAAGAACTGTGTCTGTGCTCATGTAGCACAAGAAGAGAAAAACAACTTCCTCCAGCTCTGTACAGCACAAGAAATGAGGATCTTGCATTCCCAAACCAACTGGCAAAAGAGTGAAAAAAAGCATGAATGTGAAATAAGAGAATAAATAAGTAACAAAGAAAGCAGCTAAAGTCAGGCTGCATGGCATTTTTACCTTGATTATCTATTGTTCAACCTAAGTACCTGAATCACAGGTATTTTTCCTGAAATATATATGTAGTTTAGCAACCAACACGAGCTTCAACTCATAGGAGTCCCGGTGCCCCTGAAGCTTTTAAACTTTTAAGTGCCTCTGACTTTTAATAATGAGGTTTTAACCTCTATTGTGAGGTTTTGAGAATGATTTTCAGGCTTTCTTTTTTTTTTTTCTTTTTTTTTTTCCTAAAATTTTGCCTTCATCTTCCAGTACATTACAGGGAAATATGAACATAAGCAGTGGATAGCAGAATTCCCTGGGAAAAACCAAAAAGAGCCCCATGTCAGTGATGCACAAGGGAATACAGCCAACAAAAAGAAGCAGTCTTTTTTTAGGCTGGAATTTTTACAAGCCTGTTGCTTGTAGGCTTTGGTGTTTTATTATTTTTTGTGGGGCTTTCTTTATCTGCTGCAGACAAGAGGTCTCAGACAGCCCCTGCAAAGGAAAACTATTCTAAACTATGAAATAAGTTCTTCCTTCCTCCGGAGATTCCATTGGCAAAGAAATTCTGATAAAGTTTCCTCAGAGCTTTCTTCAGAGTTTCTGCCACGACAAGGATGAGCGCTTACCAGTAGGAAGCTCATTAAATGACTTGGAAAAGGGAATCTCCAGGAAAAGGTGTATCATTTTCTGCCTCTTGGTGCCTGGGAACATAAAAACTGTCTTGAAGTTGTCCTATAATTTCTTCTGTGCATAGTTGTAACAGTTAATCCATGTTTTAGAAAACACACACACACACACAAACCCAAACCAAAACCCCTGCCCCATCAAGACTGTTTATTATTATTTGTTTGTATATTATTATTCATTAGTTTGTAGTAGAATAATGTTTACAGAACCCCTGTGAAATTAGGCCCTACTGCATAATGTGCTGTACAGCTGCATTCAAATACCAGCTTCTGTCTGTGCTCTTCTGGTGGTAAAGCCTCCTAACAGAGAAGGGCTGGCAAACAGGAACAGTTTTCATTCCCAGTTTGAGGCTAAATGAACAGCAGTCCTGATCTGATGCTGCCTGGAAGCCGCAGGAAGTCTGGTTCTTCTAAGCTAGGCTTTTCCAGGCTGGCCTAAAGCTAACCTCAGCTTTCCATAGTTTCTTAATTATCCATTTGTTTCCAGCTTTGCTAGTTCACACTTGCTAGAAAGTGTTCCACTGCCTACAAATAATTCAGTGTGTTGTTTTTAATTCTAATTTTCTTCACTAAACTGACTTGTTTTCCAAGACTTGTTGCAATTTCTAGTCAACTCTCCTGATTTGTTAGTAACTGAGGCTGTTTTAAAATATAGTCTTTATTCTATGCTCTTTTCTGAGATGATTTCTTTGATGGGCAGAGGTCTTTGTCTACTTGACAGTTCTTTTGTTTTTTGGTGAAAAAATTTGGCGATACTACTTGATGTTAGCTTGGAATCCAGAAGCCACTGATTTTTATTCTGTAAGAATGGGCTGAGGCTCCAAAATCAGAGCTCCAACATGCACTCTATAAACTCTAACTATACAGATTGTAAAGTGGGTGCTACCCTGTGGCTTTCTATTGCTGCCAGAACTTATTGAGTCCTTTGTGTGCTCAGCCTCATTAAATCCCACCCATAACAGTGCAGCTTTATGCAGCAGAATAATTAATCAGGGTATACACAATAAATGTGCATGAATTCCTAGTGTGTTGTCTTGTGCACCTGAAATGTTGCGTGCACCTGTTGAGGAGCTGTAACTCCAGTGGGATCAGGACATTGAAGAATATCATCCAAGGGACTCTTCAAAGCAAGGTCCACATTTCAAGCTTGAATGCTACAAATGACTGATGAACCTGTATTGTGAAATTTCCAGCAATCCTGGGGTAAACCTGTGGCAATCCTGACCACAGATAAGAGCTCTGCACAGCTGAAATCCATAAGGAGGGGCTTGTCCAGGGCTGCACTTTCCATTTTTTACTCCAACTTGGTGAACCAGCTTTGAGTGTCAGTGCCTTTCCTGCAGAGATACGGGAAGAACCAACATATCCTTGCTGCAAAATATGCCGGGTGAAAAATTGGAATCTACTTATTCATGCAATCAATTCAAGCTAATTGTCATCCTCCTCCTTGATATCCTGGAATTGTGTGTTTCTGTCAGTAAAAGTTTGTCATGTGGCCCTTGGCACTCTGTCAGTGCAGTGCGTCTTTCTGGGAGGGCTGATCTGGCCAGGGGAAACATCCGTCCTGACGTGTGGGAGGGCCAGATCCTGGGATTTTCCAAGAAATTTTTTCCACACGGAATTTCCTGTCTCGTGGAGGGCAGGCTAGTTGAAGGAATAAAAGGCAGAGCATTATAGAGTCCAGGCACTTGGAGCTGAGCTTGATTTTCAAGGCTGAGCTCATCCACTTAGCCACAGAAAGCAGCCTCTGGGAAGCAGCGCAGAGGAATTCTGTCACCTGGACACTGCAGCTACAAACTGTGAGTAGAAATGGACTCTGCTATTCTGTTTCACTGCCTAGTTAGAGGAGAACTGGACAGCTGGAAATCTGTGTTTCTGTTCCTTAAAAGCTGCTAACATCTTGATATTAAAAACTATTTTAAAATTAGTAATTTCCTAGAAGTGAAAATCCTACTTAAGTCTTGTTTAAAAGTACATAGCAAAAATTGAGTGCTCAGTAGTTTATATGGAATTTTGACAGCTCACTATTTGTTTTTTACAAATGTGTTTCTTTGATTTCTTATAGCCATCTGCTGAAAAGATAGAGAAAACTCTCAGAAGCATGATTTGCTTGCAGTTCCTATCTCTTCTTACCTATGGTAAGTGTATATTTCTCTGCGTAGAAAACTAGTGGGATGGCAATATTAGCGTGACTGTTCTCTTTGAGCTCAGCATCAAACAGAATTTTTGAACCTGCTCTAATTAACCTGAGGCTGTGTTCACACAGAAAAACCTCTGGATGCCATGGCACGTTTCCCCTGCTTGCCTGCCAAAGCCATAATTGGCTCCTATAGTCCCAAAGCTTTGTGTGATCAGACATAGTTGCACAGGCTGAAGTCCCTGTACTTGAAGATGACTTGCCTGGTTTGAAGCTTGCCAGGTGATGGTTTATAAAATAATTACCACTAGTTTTTTATGCACTTTCAGATACTGACAAGTTTGCAGTATTTATAGAGCTTAAATGTCCTCTTCTAGAGAGAGAGGAGGGGAGAAGTCAGACACCAACTTTTGGATACCTTCTCATTCTAGGACTTACAGTGCTGCAGGGTGTGAATGGGTGGACATACCATTATTCAGACACAAACATGACCTACAGGGAAGCAGAGCTGTGGTGCAGAAAGAAGTATACTAACCTGGTTGCCATCCAGAACAAGGAGGAGATCCAGCATCTCAATACCTTCCTACCCTTCAATCCGGGTTACTACTGGATTGGAATCAGAAAAATTAATGGTGTGTGGACCTGGACTGGAACTAACAAAGAACTGACAGAAGAAGCAAGAAACTGGGCTTCAGGGGAGCCAAATGGCAAAGGGAACAATGAGGACTGTGTCGAGATCTACATCAAAAGAGGGAAGGATGATGGCAAATGGAATGATGAACAGTGTGAGAAAAAGAAGGTCGCCTTGTGCTACACAGGTAGGGTGTGATAAAGGTCATTCCACCTGGGGAGATGGGGTGGTGGCTGGGATGAGTTGTATAGCCTCATCTAATATTTACCTCTGAACAAGTGGTCTCAGAGTTTCCAGCCAGCAGAATCCTTTTACTGTGAGCTAGTCTGCAAATGTGGGCATTTCAGAAATTCTTCTGTGAAATGACAGGATAACCCTAAGTGCCAAACCCTCTGGTTTTCTTTTGCTATACAAAGGGCTTCTTTAGTGTCAGAAAGATAAACAAATGCTAGCCAGGTTTCACTAGTGGCTGTTGTTGATTCTTTCATAACTTGCTTTATTTTATTTTTTCCAGCTTCTTGCAACCCATCTCTCTGCAGTGGCCGTGGAGAGTGCATAGAGACTATCAACAACCACACCTGCCATTGCAACCCTGGGTTCTATGGGCCTGAATGCGAGTTTGGTAAGATGATTTCATCCTGCTTTTTGACCAACTCATGCTAGCTAGTGTTCAGTTTGGCTTCTTGGTTTACCTGCTCAGCCAGAGAGACTGACTGTGTACCTTCTTGTGCTTCTTTGAAGTTAAGAGTTGTGATCCACTAAAGAAACCTGATCATGGGAGCCTTGAGTGCCACCACCCACTGGGGGACTTCAGCTACAACTCGTCCTGCACAGTTCAGTGTGAGGAGGGCTATGAGCTGACTGCACTTGAATCTGTTCACTGTACCTCTTCTGAGGTCTGGTCTGCCCCCCTTGCAGCATGCAAAGGTGAGCTTTCTGCATTCTACATGGCCCTGTAAACCTCAGTGCTGCTCTGGCAGGAGGTACAAATGAAAACTTGGCCAATTCCTTTGAAACACATTACATGGTGTAGGTGCTATTTTATTTCAGCAAACAGGTGCTGAGGTTCCTGAGGAGGTAAAATGAGTAGGATAAATGTTCTGGCCTTATTCCTTGTAGGGAAAGACTTTTCCAACTCTTAGGTGGGAACAGGGAATTGAGATGACCTAGCTGTGAGTCTGCTCTGAACAGCCAGTTACTCCTGACTGTAGGAAAAAATTTCTGAGGTGTTTGGCTTAGAAAAAGATACTTTTCTAAGCAAATAAAAGCATCAGAGATCACTCAGCAGCAGTCAACATAGGGAAATTTTGGATTGCAAATAGTTGCTGTCATGAGCTGCAGATGAATTAAGAGTCTTGCCTGAAGAGCCAATTTCTCATTTGAAAATATTTCCCCTTCTGTCTGCTTTCTGAGATGGTGGCAAAGCAGACCCCTTTCCAAAGCTGTTCCTGTTTAGTGTGTGTGTTGCTAAGGTTCAGAAAAGAAAAACAAAACCAAAAACTTTCAATGGTTTGTTGCAAGCTAAGCTGTGTGTGTCTCTTGTGCCTTTCAGCTGTGACCTGTCCTGCCTTGGAAATGC
>VWZN01012257.1:0-25290 GCA_013396955.1 Regulus satrapa | reverse complement strand
TCAGAGCCTGTGCCAAAATGCAAAGGTAAGACTTGCTGGGTTGGAAACCATCAATTAAAGTTGGAAGAATCTGAAGAGACTTTCTCAATGAAGCGTAATCAAAGAGTAACATTCATCCCCAGCATGTCTGTAACACTTTTCATAAGCAGATCTCAAGGTGGGATCATTTAGCCTCGTGCATTAGTGAGGAAACAGCAGTGCACGGTGACAAACAGCACTCTGGGGCAGTGTCCCCAACACACACAATTACACAGTTTTAGACTGGAGTGCTCTGGCAAGGATCCTCTTTTCCCTGAAGAGCAAATTTAGGGAGCAAGTGTTGATTTATGCAGTCCAGGGTGGAGAGCAATCTGGAGCCATTCCCAGGACAACTTGTAGGTTTTGGGTGCATATTTAGGTGTTCTGGCTGCACTGTGCAACTGCTGAGATCTCTGTTTCTGAGACACTGCTAGGTCTGAAGGGAGGTGTGATGGCTCGGTAGGGGACAGCTCCAGGCAGGGTGTGTCTTCTTGCCAGCTCCTAGAAGAGTGTTTATCCTGCCCTACTCCAAGCTAAGCTGTGTGTGTCTCTTGTGCCTTTCAGCTGTGACCTGTCCTGCCTTGGAAATGCCTGCTCACGGAGCTGTCAACTGCTCCCATCCCTCTGTGCAGCTCACCTGGGGAACCACCTGCGAGTTCTCCTGTGAGGAAGGATTCACCCTGACAGGACCAGCAATGCTGCAGTGTGGCTCTTCTGGGGCCTGGGACAGGCAGCAGCCAACCTGTGCAGGTAATTGCCTCATCCCTGCTCAGCTGAGCCCTCAGGGCTGTCAGCACTGCCCTGCTGTTCTCCTGAAGCACCTGTGCTGATGATTGCTGCTCTTGTGCTCCCTGTGCTGCAGCTGTGAGGTGTGAGGCTGTCCCGGGGCCAGCAGAAGGCTCTGTGAGCTGTGACCACGCTCCTGCAGACCTGACCTCTGGCTCACGTTGTGATTTCCAGTGCAGAGAGGGATATGTCCTGGAGGGCTCATCCAGCACTGAGTGCCTGCCACAGGGACAGTGGTCAGAGCCTGTGCCAAAATGCAAAGGTAAGACTGTTGGAAACTGCAGTTTTCTGATCACTGGGGAACACACAGAAATCCATATTTCTACAGGGCCCTGGCTCCTAAACTAAACACTGTGCTCCCGTGTTTTCAGCTGTGCCTTGGAATGCCTGCTCCAGGCTCTGAGCCATCCCAAAGTCAAATGAACTAGAAAATAAATTGTACATCTACTAGTGCAAAAAAATGGGCCAAAGACAGGAAAGTCCTTAGTGACTCTTAAGCATTTTTTTTTTGTGTTCCAGTCATACAGTGTGAACCACTGAGCTCTCCTGAGAAAGGCTCTATGGATTGCTCCCACGGGGCTGGGACCTTCACCTACAACACCTCCTGCCACTTCAGCTGCCTCGAGGGATGGAGCCTCAATGGCTCTCGTGTTCTTGAGTGCAGCCATTCAGGAAACTGGAGTGCCAGCCTACCCACGTGTGAAGGTATTTTGCCTGTGAGCAGCCACAGAGAGGTGGCACTGGGTTTTTAGTCAGATGAAGCGTGAAAGGGTGGTAGTGGTGGTAAAAGCCTAGAACAAGTAGTGAAGTCCATGAATTCAGAAGCCAAACAAAATCACTCATTATGCTTGAAAATAGAAGAGGGGGGAAATCCTAAAAGATCTTGGTGGAAAATGCTGATTTCTTATATATATATATATAAAACCAAACCAGCACCCTGATTTCAGTTATTTTTGTTTGGTTTTTAAACAAAATATTTCTCACTGTGAGCTTTTTTTTTTTTTTCTTCTGTGAATAGAGACAAAAGCTTTTCCAGAGAAACAGAGCCTTGTGGGGATATCTACATTCATAAGTCTGTTTTCAGTGGAAAATTGTATAGGTTTTGTAATTTGGTGTGATAGTTTCTTGGATGAACTCCTCAGCCAAAAGGCCTCACAGAGCTTTTCTCTAAGAGACTGTAATTTCAAAGGACAGAAAGCTCAGCCTTGCCTTCTCATTCAAGGCACTAAGAGCTCTGTCACTGCCCTCAGCTGGGACAGCTCTGGCCTGCCTGGAATGCTTTTGCTTGAGATCCTAAAACCTCAATTCCACTTTCATTTGCTTGAACAGAATTTAGATCCTTAAATCATTTCATTGATCTCAGCAGGATTGCTCAAAGAGGATGATAGCACACAGGGAGTTAAAATATGAACTGCAACATGAAAAATAAGAGGAGCACAAATTGCTATGCAAGGCTGGATTTCAGAGACAGACCTTGGTGTAGGGAGCTTCTTGCCTTGCCATTACTTTGGCAATGGATGGGGTAATTTTTGGTATTCAGCTTTTTACCTGGTGTACAAGAACCGTCCTGTTTAAGAGGAAACTGAAGTGCTACAAGCTGCAGTTCTGGTTGCTCTTGAGGAGCACGAGGAAAGGGAAGGAGAGAGGGCTTCAAAGACCACCTGTACCCCTTGATCTCACTGAAACCTTTTTATCCTTTCAGCCTCTGACCAAGCCAGCTACGTCTCTGTGGGCATAGCAGCCACTTCTGCCTCTCTGCTGTCCACGGGATCATTCCTCCTTTGGCTTGCAAGGCGCTTCCGGAGAAAAGGTGAGCACTTGGTCTGGCTCCACTGCTTTATTTATCTTCTTGAAAATTCTTCAGTGGAGGGAAAAACAAAAAAAAAATCCCAAACTTCCAAAGCCCTATACCTTGCTTGTTGAAAAAGTGGTAATTCTCATACTTAGATTAATTCCAATATGATTTTCAAGAACCCTCCATGTATGCCATCTTTGGCTTTTGGATGAACATCTAAAAAAAAAGGAAAAAAATAGTAAGCCCCAAATATTTAGACAACAAGAATTAGGATTTTTGTCTTGAAATACTAATACCTTTCTTATTCTTCTTGCAGCAAAGAAGTTTATTCCTTTCAGGTAAGTTGTGTCTCAAAAAGCAACATAAAAAACCCCATTGCCATCACTTTGCTAAAATCCATTTGATATAAACCTGCTGTCATTAAAGTACTTTTCACTCTTTGGTTTATAGGAACTGGCAGGAAACAGGCAGTGAAGGGAGTTTCCAAAGTGCTGGCGAGAATGTCTAACCCAGGTGTTTCAGGTAAGCTCGTGTGATGGCTCCACTCACAAACTCTCTCCCTTTTGATCACACAAGCAATCAATCAGAGCTGCTAATTGCTGTGCAATTGCTGACACAGCAATATGAGCTTTGGGATACCTAATATGCATATTGGCATTGCATGGAAGTTCCTAGCAAGACTGATGGATTTATTGCTGTAGAAATGGTTGTTCAGCTCCTTAAGGATGATTGTGCTTAGCATTCTGTCCAGCTGCAAATGGTATTAGGAACCCTTTTGTGCAGTTCTGCTACCTGCTGCATACAAAATTCCTCTGAGATGAGAGCAAGTACAAATCTCTGCCAGTTTTTTGATTTATGGAGGAATTTTTTTCTCTCCGCAGGAATTGCAGCCACCTTCACTTACATCTCCGATTTCTGGAGAATGAAACTGCCTGCAAATCAGCAGCTGTCCAGATGTTTTTACCTCTTGCTGACAAGATGATTGACCTTGTCTATGAAACAGAAATCTTGAACTCAAGCTGTCTGGTATTTCCATTGAAGACAAGCAGAAAACTCTGGCCCTCTGGCCAAATCCTGCCTACATTCAGCCATCCTAAATTGGGAGCCTGCCATCTCCTGTCCAGATGGTGAGCAAATAGTGCACTGCTGCCTAAAGAGGAGGCTGGTTCCTCCTCTGCTCTGCTCAAAGGTACCGAGGTGAGGTGAAGACATGCATTATTTCACATCACTTACTACACTGCTGGAGGTGTCTCCTCTGGAGTCACAGGGGTTATGCTTGCAGAAAGAGAAGAATCAGGATGAAAAAAATATTTGCCGAACAGCTTTGAAACTATTGATCTGGTTTGTGGGAGTCAGTTTATTTTAAGATGTCCCAGTCAATAGCTATGCCTGCAGTGAGATGGGCAATTATTCGGGTTTCTGCTGCATATCCCAGAAAACTTAGATACCTGTCTTTAAACTGTAACAGCACTAGGAACCATAGTGCTTACACAAGGGTACCCTGGTTTCTGAACGCAGCAGGTAGATTTGAAATGATCTCATCCCTGTGGGATTGTGTACTGTGATATGTGTATATGCATACATATTTATTTGTGCATCTTTTACTGTGGATAGTTCTGTGCTCTTAACTGTACATGTGTTGTAAAATACTTGCTCTTGAGTAGATGTCTGGCTGTTGGTCAATTGATCAGAATTTATTTTAAAATAAATTGGAGGTGTTTGTAAAGATTGTATGCCTGCATAATGTTTATGAATGAAATGGAAGACTGAGATTTGTTTATGTTTATGTACTTGTATATGTTTATGTATTGAAAATATGACTCTTGAGCTGTTAAGTCTTCGAATAAGTCTCTCTTAATTTATGTTTAAATTATGATAATAAATTAAAAATCTCTCACTTAACCCGATATGTATTGTCCTATTTGTCTTATTGTAAAATGTTTTCAGCGTTCCCTATTTGTAAATATGAATCATTTAAATTATTTGGGTCAGCCCTGTGACTCGTGGCTTCAACAGCAGAATGGGAGGGTAGGGAGAAGACTGGCTAAAAGCAAGGCTGTCCATTACTGCAGAATTCCAGAATCACCAGGTTGGAAGAGGTCTTTAGGATCATCAAGTCCAACCTGTGCCCTAACACCACCTGAGTTAAACCATGGCACTGAATGCCACATCCAATCTCTTTTTTTAAACACATCCAGGGATGGTGACTCCACCCCCTCCCAGGGCAGAGGATTTCAGTACTTTATCACTCTCTCAATAAAAAACTTTTTCCTAACATCCAGCCTAAATTTCCTTTGGAGCTTTCCGTAGCAGCCAAGGACAGAGCAGCCAGCAGATGGGGCTGACTGCCTGAGACTGGCATAGCCAGAGCCGATCCCAAACCAGCATCCCCAGGTCTGAAAGGGAGGAGGAAGGAGCAGTGGTGTGTCCCAGCTGCCCGGGCCTGCAGTGGCAGGCATGTGCAGGAGGGAGAGAAGAGCAGGAAGAGAAGCAAACAGCTGATTTTGGTGCATAAGTAACAGCACAAACCCCTGAGCCCGTGCAGGTTTTTGCAGCCCTTTCTGCTGGGAAACTGCAAGTTAGCACGGGTGTACAGTTGAAAGCACAACTCTGACTGCGGCCTGGGGACCTCCATCCCACCCCGGCCCGGGCTGCAGCCAAACACTCTGCCATGGCCAGACACTGCTGGGGTCACCCTTTCCCAGCCCCTGAGATAACCAGGGAAGCTCTGAAACTGCTGCAGGAGCCTGCCCTTGCTGACAAACTCTGAAGTGCATTCCTGCCCCAGCTAAGGCTCAAGAGAAGCCATCAGGCCTGGGAGTGAGGAGGTCACTTCAGAGGTGCTGCACCACAGGGGACGGAGCCCATTGCCGTTTGTCCCAAAGCGATTAAAGAGCTGAGAGTGGCTGTCAGCACTTCCACTGCCTTGACAAGGTGGGGCCCAACCCTGGGAGCAGATGTAGAGCAGTAATCCCCAGGTTCCCTGAGGGGAACGCAGAGATTAGCCCTGAACGCCCTGCTCTGAATCCCTGCAGGAGCTGTTTTGAGAGCTAAAGCACCACACGGATCCCTTGGCCTGCCCTTGTTGTTGTCCTCTACATGCATGGCCCGCCTGTAGCATCCTCTGGAGAGAGCTGCTTATCCAGCATGGCTCCCACCCTGCTGCCCAGGGCAGTCCAGCTTCTCCTTTCCTGACCAGAGCTGGTGATTCTAGCAGTTTTCCCTGAGATCTTACATGGGCTTTATTGCCAGAAAAGAGACTGTAAAATTATCCCTCCTCTTTCTCCAAGCTTTGTGACTTCTAGAGGCAACGCTCTTCTAGTGAGACCACGTTTGGGTGGGATTCATCCTCTACTTCTCCCATATATCCCCTAGGCCAGACAAAGACTCTCTGAAGGAGATCTCCTTCCTTGTGGTAACTCTCAAGTTGCATCTATCCTCATAATTAATGTTAATCCAGGACACAGGCAAAACCCCAGCCAGTGCTCATCCAGGTTCCTTGATTCTTTATCCCCTCCTGGCACAGTTCTTCCTGCCTCAGGATATGATTTACCAGTTATGATGGCATGGTGCGCCCAGGCCTTGAGGAGCTTCAGGAAGTCATTTTATTTGTAGTGGATGTGTCTCTGCCAGTTCCTGGGAACACAGCTCTTGTTTGCTATCTGTGTAGTTCCCATGCTGGCAACAATGGCCATGGGAATGCTGGCTGCCAGGCAGTCCTTTAGTCACTCCATTGTGTCACTCCTCCCTGTGCAGTGCTGAGCGGCCACTGATGGGTCACAGGATCTTTGCTGGAGGGACTTTCCTTATTTCCTGTTGTTCTGTTTCCCTTAAATTCCTCATCTCTCCCCGGGCCCGTGGCATTGTTCAGAACGGGATCCGTGTTCTGCCTGGCATCTTGTTTTGGTGTGGTATCTGCTTGTGCTGTGACCTATGGGAGCTGTGAAGGTGACATTAACTGGGAGGCACGCATGTCCTTTCACGGCTCCGTGTGTTTGCTGCTTGGCAAGGGGATGGAGTTTGTGGCGTAACTTAACACGTTCCTGACGAACAGAGCTACCCGGGGTGGCTTCAGCTTTTTCACTTCCGCAGTCTGACAGAAGAGGAGTCAGAAACAAAATTTTGCTAGAAGTCTCAGACAGGCAGTGTTTGATTTGGGGTGGGTGTTTCTGTGGGCTTTGGGGATATGGACAGTGTAAGACACAGACTGGGTTTGTGCCTTCTTTTTTCATAAGCAATTAGCCACCAAACAAGCAACAAGCTGAAGTTGCCTTCAAAAACTCCAGTTTTAAACGACTGGCTGGGCCCAGCATTTGGCCAATATTTCTCTTGTGGAGATAAGTCACTGCTCCAAACTCTGGAGGCTGCACATCCTTGCAGCTCCTTGCGTGCTGTGCTGAGGCCTGGCAGAGGGGACTCTGGAGCAGCAGCTCCCGCAGGAGTTGGTGTCGTGATCCAATCACTGTACCCTGCTCTGGGAGCTGTCAGAGGATATTAGGGCCAGGAGGCCAGACTGCAAAACACAGTGTCTGTGCAATGCAACATTCTTCGGCCCCTGTGAGCCTGGTTTCTGTCCTGAGCCTTGCTGCTGTTCGGATTCCTCTGGCTCCTTTCCCTTGGCTTGGGTGTCCTGCTCTTGTGTGGCTGGTGGGGGGTGTTTGGGGAGGGGTCTGCAGCCCACAGACCTAGAGGAGCAAATTGTCATGATGAGCTCTTGGTCAGGGACAGAGAAGTCCACAAGTTTTACTGCTCCCTGGGAGCCATAACTCAAATCAAATGAGAAATACAGCCTGGGCTTGCCCAGCCACAGGCAGGACAGGCTCTTGATGGTATTGGGCAACAGGAACTTGGTGGAAAGCAGGAAAGCAAGTACAGAGCACAGCCTGTCACAGCATTTGCACAGCTGTCCTATGGAGCTCCCTAGCCTGGTTTATGGCCTCTCTCCTGCACACCTGTAGGAAGAAACATTCCAAAATGCAGATTAGATTTGACTGGTGGAGTCAAAACCTGCTGTATTCTTTTTGCTACTCACCTGCCACTATTAAAACTCACTTAGGAGGGACACAGACTTGGCCAATACAGTTCAGCCGTGGCTCCACAGAAAGAAATCTGCAGCCCAGAAAGTCTCCCCAGCTGATGATGGCAGTGCTTTTTCCAGCTCGAGAGAGCTGCTGCCAAGAACAGGACAGCGTGCAAAAAGCACAAATGCCTCCTAAGCAAGGCAGCAGCAGATGCCCCCGGGCAGCTGCCAGCAGGTTTTCTACCTGCCTTCCTACTTCAGGGAAGGACGTTCCCTGAAAAGCCCAACAGTTGCTTTGACTTTCAGCCTGGGCCAAGTGGGACCTTCATCAACTTCTCGCCTCGCCAGCTGCCATGAAAGCAGCGATGGCAGGTGTGAAATTGCAGGTGACTTGCTCGCTTCTGGCACTCCAGTGCTGTCATTTTTGGCTTTTGACAGCCTCTGAGTGGGCAGAACAAGGGAATCACAGGGAATCCATGCCTTCTGGAGCAGGCCTTGGGCCATGGAGCACTTGGGTGGAAGGAAAAGTGCTAAAGGGGAGATAGGAAACACTTTGTTCAGGGCTTATTCTGTAGGATGATTTCTGGGAAAGAAGGGGCTGCAATCAGGTAGGATGTATTCACTTCAGGATCTTGGGAAATCAAGCTCAGCCTGGCCCAAACCAAGGGGAAAATGCAGCACAGCTCACACAGCATGGAAAAGAAATATCCCAACTTTACCTCATCTCATGTCAGTGCAAACAATCCAGAAAACATGAAACTCAGACATGGTGGAGTGCTGTCAGTATGGAAACAACCAAGATATCCCGTGGGGAAATTATAGTTTGAGAAGAAAGATGCTGGGGGTTGTCCTGGAAAGGTCCTAACCTAAGACAGAGAGAAAGGGCCCTCTCCAGTCCTCACTGTATTTCTGCTGAAGACAGCAGAGGAAATCTCTGCAGGTAAATTAGGAACAGCTGGGCCACTGTCAGGGTAGGGAGAAGATCTCTATTACTTCACAGCAGATCTCTTTTGATCAGTGCAACCCCTGGAAACAACCAGATTTGGGTTGGGACTTGAGCTATTGGGAACCAGATGCAGCAGAGGTTCTTCTGTTCTGTCTCCTAATCAGTGCCTTTCCTACAGCTGAGTTTAAAAACTGCATTTTTAAACTTGCCAGACATAAAATGTATCTTGTAAAGTAATTGCATCTACTTGCAAGTGTTGGGCTGGTGGAAGTCACATAACTGCTGAAAATAAATCAGACACAGATCCCCATTTTCTCCAGACTGCTATTTGCCCAGTTTGGCTGCATTAAATTCAGAAGTGGTTCCTTTAGTGGCTGACAAAAGTGTTTCAAATGCTGCCAGGCAAAGCTAACAAGACACACACATACACACACACACAATGTTTAGCCAAAGCTTTTGTTTTGTCACTTTTGCTTCCTGTTTCTTTGCATGCACACAGGGCACATTTTGGTACTCAGCCCATTAAACGGTGAAGGAACCCTCCCAACATCCCTCCCTGCCTCCTAAGTGGGAGAAAGTCTTGCAGGTCAGCCTCTTTGTGGCAGAAATGGGTGATGGAGACTCAACAGACTTTAAAAGCGCTTTATTCATGCTCCTGCATGATCAGGGGAAATGGAGAAATGCAAACAGCAGGTACTCTACTTCCATGAAGCTCTAGAAAGTGGTTCTACCTTAGAGACATGCACTGCGCAAGGATGAAACATCTGGAGGAGCTTTAGGAACATGGGCTTCCCCAGATTTTTCAATGAGCAAAATTACCTGTGAAGAGCAGACTTCTACCTGAGCTTACGCCTGGGGAAAGAGCTTGTCAGAGGATCCTAGAAAACAGGATTTGAAGAGAGCCCTGAGAAGCTGTTTGCTTCAAAGCTCTGTCTCAGACCGAGTTATTCTGCAGGTGGAAGCTGGTGCTGTGCACGCTGTGCAATAAGCAGGTGCTCTCTGACAGGAACCTGGCTGGCTCCCACTGCAGTGGTACCCCATGTCTGAAAGGACATTCCAAGCCACACCTTTGGGTTTTGGGTGCCAGCTCCCACTAGACCACACCCCAAAGTGCCATATCTACACTTTTATGTCACCCTCCAGGGATGGTGACAGAATGATGCAGAAGTCCTTAGAGGAGAGTTCTGGCACCTCCCCAGGAAGAGCAGAGGACCTGTACCAGGGGAATGACATGTCCTACTGTCACCCCCCTGCCTTCTCTTTCTGCTGCTTGATGGGAGGCCACAGGTCTTTGCTGTGACCTGGAACAGCCATCCTTCTGTTCCCACATCTCCAATGGGAAAACCTAAGCCTTCAGGGTGCTTGGATGCTGTGGGAACAGGTGCAAGAGGGGACCTAAAAAAAACAACGGATCAAAAAACATATGGGCCTGCCCCAGCCCTTAATTAACCTAATTGCTGTAGCTTCCACGAAGGTCTGCATGTTTTCCTAGCGTGGTTTCCGGTGCAGGCGAGCACCGTTCCCTGTGATGGAGAGAGCAGACACAGAAACGCCCTGAGCAGCCCCTTCCATCCCACAAGGGGCCCTGCAGGGCACACCACCTCCCTCAAACCCAGGATTCTCCACAGCCCAGCCCTCCAACGAGGTGCTGCGGGCTTCTCCAGAGACAGAGAGGGGGCAAGGAGTGGGCTTGGGAAGCTCACAGGGGTGATCAGAGCCCGGAGCTGAGGCTTGTCTGCCTGCCCTGTGTCAGAGGAGGTGCTGGCTGATCACTGCTGCAGGGCACTGAGTCACTCGGGCTGCCTGATGAACGTATTGAGCCACCTCACCTGCATGCTCCATGGCACAGTGAAACCACTGGGTATTTATAGAAACTGGTGCAAAAAGAACACAAAATGCTCTTTGGTTAAAGGGCACAGCCAGGCTGTAGAGCTTTCTACAGAGCTAGAGAAAGGATAGCCAAGAATCTTTACTAACCTTTTTTGTTGCTCGGACAACAGCAAGGTTTTTCTCACTTCAGAGCCACTCCTCCTCACTGAAAGTATTTGGAGAACAAAGTCATTCCCAGTTTGGTTAAACATTTGTCTTTCCGTGGCACCGAGTTGTAAATAAAGCTGTTGTCCTAAAAATACACCAGATAACTAAGTTTCCTGAGGTTCAAAGATACCCTCTAACAGCAGTCCTTGTGTTGTGCTGCAAGCTGAAATGTGAAATTGGCTGTCCAGATGTCTGGTAGCGAGCAGCCCAGCCAGCCAGCCGGCTCTTTGCAAGGGAGCAGCTCTTCCCACTGATGTGTTTCACTCCAGCAGAGCCTCAATCCTTGCTTGAAACTCAAGGTCTGGAGATGTGAAGCACAGCAGAAGGAGCTGCCTTGAGAGGTGCAGAGATGCCAGTGAGAGAGGAGTGAGTGCAGCGTCTGATGCGGGCACATCTTGTCTGGCCAGCCAAGCCAAATGTTTATCACCTTTGGATTCACCACGCTGCCCAAAAAAGCAGATCAGATGTGTAGTAGTGTTGGCAATCTCTGTAGGAACCTCCTGTCTGCCAGATTCTCTCTCCCCGCCCTCCCAGCAGGTGCCAGCTGGGTTTTTGCTTTCTTTCATCCTATGATTGCGTTTCATCAAAGCAAGCCCAGCCAGGGGATGTAGAGCCTAAGGGCTTACTAAAATTAGGCCCGATCTTTGGTCCTGTTTGCAAATCGTTTCTAGGCATGGCGATGCCTGACACACAAACTGGCAAAACTCAGGGTTTGCAAGTCCTAAGTGCAGCTATGTTTGTGTCATTGTTTGCAGAGTCCTTTGGAGCAGCTGTGTGCCTGCTAGGGCAGAGCAGCAGCCCACAGGCTCGGATCAGAGAGCCCCTGTGAAATAGATCTCGACAGACAAGCAGCCTCCACTACCTGACTACCTGACACAGGAGGATCCCAGGAGAGGCACGGGGGATGCAATTTGGGCACAATCACACCATGCTCACAACAGTCCCCATGACTCAGTGCTGGTGTCACACGTGTTCACGGCGGAGATCTCTGAAAGAACAACCAACGAACAAGATGTTAAGTCCCAATTAAGTTAATGGGGCTTAAGCAAATCTTTCAAGTTGAATGTAGTGGTTTATGTTTTAGTGGATGTGGATCGTGCTAAAGCTTCCCTTCCCCCCCTCATCCCACAGAGCTACTTAAATAACAGTGGTAACTAAAGAGGAATTATGAACAGCAGCTCAAACCCCAAAGTGCAGCCGGAAGAGGTCTTTGGAATACCTGTACAAAATACCTTCAAAGATGTGATGAATAAAAACAGAGGCAAGGAGGAAGAGTAGGAAGTGTGTTCTGTGCCTGCTTTTACACTTAGCTCAGAGTGGTTTTTGAATGAAGAGGACATGTGGATGTTGGGTCTGTGGTTTGGCTGATTGCCAAACACGCCACGGAAATCAGTGCCCAGTTGGTAGCTGACAGGGAGATGTCCAGGACAGGGATGGAGAACTCTTTTAAGGATGTGCTTGAGAGATCCAAAGGGATTGAAGTTCAAAATAAATAAAAAACAAGTGATTCTGCATTCTTTGTTCACCTGTGCTGGACACTGATGTCCCAGAAGCTCTCTCTGAGCGTCAGGGAGAGACAGGAAGATGAAAACAGCAAGCTGAAACAAGCTGCTCCTAGACTGTTCTAGAAGATTTCTGGGCAAAATCCAACCCCTTACATCTCACCTGAAAACAAATGGACAATCAGATCTGCTGAACAGCCTTGCAGGAAGTTTTGCAAGGCAGGCTTTTGTTGTGATTCTGATTATAAAGGTCTACAACCTCTCATTTGATGAACAGACAACAGCATTTTTTCCCCTTCTAACAAGGTTTCCTTAGAAATGGATCTACTGCTGAATCCTGAGTCTGCCTGGCATATTCTGGGGGACATCTGGTGTAAATTCTTCATTATTAGATTACATTAGTTGCAGCAATAATCATTCACATGGGATTATTACATCCAAGCTTGTCTCATCGCCTTTATCCTTTCACACATTGTCTTTCCTGGTTCCCCTTCAAAGGGCTGTTGTGAGTCTGTGTCGGAGCAAGAAATTAACTTGTTAGTAATTTATGCATCATTTCCTCCAGCCACATGTATTTAGGGCAAGATCAATAAAATATAATAAGGAAGGGGGTGGGCATTGTCACCATGGGGCTGAAATAATTCCTTTGGTGTATCACTGTAAATCCTTCCCTCGCACACGAAAACCCACAGTCCTGTCCATCATTAGTTTCCTTGGCTGGACTGTATCAACAGGACGTTGATTCAGCTCTTTTGTGTGCTCGCAGAGTTCATGTCCTGCTACTTCTGCTCGCAGCCACACAAAGTGCCTCAAGTGGAGATTGAAGATTTTGAGGGAGCCGTGTTCTGCAGCCTTTTTTATGGCTCCTGTCATGTAATTAAAGCTGTGCCGTGTCGCACTGGAGATTCATTTCTGGAGTGGCTCCATGCTCTGGCAGCTGCTGTAGCATGTTAGGTCTGAGAAAGGGAAAGGGATGGGAAGAGGGATCTGAACACCACAGCTCAGGGCTCAGAAAAACTCGCTGTTTGTGGGCACTGGGGAGGCAAACCTGAGTGGGTCTGAAAGGTCACTGGCAGGTTCAAGGATATCTGGAGTCCCTGAGAAGTGATTTGACTGCTGGACAGCCCTTCCTGGGTAAAAACAAAATAAAGAAGGAAAAGAAGGAGTTTGGATCCATCTTACCCACAGCAGTGCAAGGATATAAGAGGGACAATGCTTGTGGCATTGATGCTGATGGAGCACACTGGACTTCTATGGCTCCTAAAGAGGAGTCTCTTTTCTCACCTCCTTCGATCCAGACTACCCTGCAGAGTTTCAGCTCCACGAGAACTTGAATCTGAGGAATTTGTGGCAGTTTCAGGTTAAGAATTTCCTGAAAACGCAAGCAAAACCAAATCGCAATTTGGCGTCCTCACTAGCTCTGCGTGCCTGGACTCCCTGTGGCTGCTCCCTGTGTCCTGGCACTTGGCACTGACGTGGAGGGAGCTGTGTGGCATAACTTGGCTTTGCTGGTGCTCTGGCTGCTGATCTCAGCCGTGCAGAGGTTCCAGATCCTCAGAGTCTCTGGAGGGCAATACCCTGAGACCACTCTGAGCTCTGGGACCCGCGTGATTTGTTGCTGCAGACGTGGAGAACTCTAGCAGAGGGAGGTGGTTAAAACCCCCTCGCAGGTCTGACTGGTACCCCAGAGGAATTCTTGGTGGAGCTGTGCTGGGCTGGGCAGCACACAGTGTACAGGATGGGGCAGTGGAGCCAGAGCAATCTTGCCCTTCACAACCCCAGCGGTGTTGACACAGCCCGAAGGGGAGCGCAAAGGAGATGAGATACCAAGATTATCAGTTCAGACAGGGGAGAGGAATGTTGTTTGCCTGTAGCTCTTCTCCATCAGGACTGGCAAAATCCAAACATGAAGATGTCTGTGCATGGTTAGAGAATGTAACAGAGATAAGCGAGCACAGGAACAAAGCCAGGGGCTCTAACTTCAGCACCAGAAAAACCGGTCACAGCACAGGCTGGTTGTTTTCTGAAAGCCTCCTGGAGACAAGGGTCTGTCCAGGTCACCTGCAAGAGCTAGGGACACTGCCCAGGAATGTGTACAGAACATTGCTGCCTGCACACCTGCCCCCATTGTCCTCAGACAGCTTCGGTGAGGCAAAACCAGCTATGCTTGGTCTCCATGGCAGTCCAGTGGGGATGTGGCTGACACTGCCACCTTCTTGATGCTTGGTACCAGATAGAGCTGGTGCAGATGAGAAAAAACCATCCACTGGCAGAGAGAAGGAGAAAAGCAGAACTGAGACAGATGCTCAGACCGTATGGATGGCAGTTGTTGGCTCGGTTTCGTTCCTTTAGGAGCTGGGATTAGAGGAGAAGTCATTTCCAGGAGGCACTTTGTCAGCCGAGCTGCTGTGGACTGACTGCTTGGCGTGGCAGGGCCCTTCCCAGGCAGCCCAGCCCTCCCCCTGGCATTGCAACATCTCCTGCTTTCCAAAGAGACAGGAGCTCGAAGAGCAAACACAGGAAACTCCAGCCCCGGTCAAGGTCTGGGAGGTAAATTTGTAACTTCGGACAGATTGTGAAGATGCTGCTCTGTAATATGTAAATACTCTTTTCTTTCTCCAACAGCCCAGAGCTGCTGAGGGAGCTGATTCCAAACCTCCCTTCATGGTTGAGTCTGCTGAAGAGACAGGACACAGGTTGGAAATGCAGCCGGGCACGCAGGCTCCTTATTCCCTGGAGACGGGATCCTTCCCTCACTTCTGTAAGTCCTGCCCTGACCCTGGGCTCAGCTGTGGGCTGGGAGGCTGCACGAGACACGGCATTGCCAAGAGCTGTGGGATGTGCCCAGCCGCCTGGGCATGCTGCTCATTCAGCCATCAGAGCCTTTATGGGACTTGAATCGGGGTGCAGGTTTTGGAAAGAAACCCTCCTAGCCCTGTGCTGCCACTGCGGGAGAGCTCAGACACTGGGAAAAGCAATTTAACAGGAACAGTGGAGGTGTGATGGGGCAGACGGGCTCGGGAAGGAGGTGGCAGCTCTGCCCTTGAAGGGTCTCTGATTTGGAGCAGGAAGATGGGCAAGCTGAGCTTTTGTTCCTCTATGTTTCTTCCAGACCTGTGAGTCTGTTTTTTCCTTCTGCAGTAGAGGAAAAAGAAAAGTTTTCAGGGTGTGGAGGGGGATATTGTGTTTATTGATGGCTTATACTAAAGGAGTTCTGGTGATCAGCTCATAGAGGTTAAAAAAGAACAGGTGGCAGTTACTTGTAGAGCTAGCCAAGAGTTTTCCATGAGAATGATACTTTTAACAAAGTGATGGTTCACTAAGGACCAAACCTCTCCCTAGATGAATATTGACTTTGTCAAATATATTAAATATGTGTGTGTATGTACAGAGAGAGAGAGAGAGAGAGAATTCCACTGGAAAACTGTCTTAATGGCCTAATTAATTTCAGATCCCTTTGAACCTGGTTTGGGGTTTGACCTGGTTCAATGTGTTTCACCACCTCTGCTGCATATGAGCTTTTTGAAATATGTGTGTATCAATATTCTGACCAAAAGAAATATATTTACTTGCCTTTATATATTTCCAAGTCCCAGGAAATATAAATCAGCTACTTCTCTTGCTACTTTATTAGTAAATATGTCACATATCCATATCAATATCAAGTTTCAATATCGGTATCAGCAGGCAAACCATTTGCCTGATTCCTATATATCAGTGGCACAAGACTGGAATTGATCCAGTCAGATGCAAAATAACCTTTGCACCTGTTCTGAACTCTGGGAATCAAAACCAACCTGTGTTGGGCAGATGTGTAAGCAAAGGACAGAGAGAAAATCACCTTCTTGTCTCTGAGCCCTAAAAAACTGGCAGCCTACTTTCAGCCCTCAGGATGAGGGAAAGCTGCACAGGATCCCTGCTTGCTGCACAGCCCCGGTCTCAGTTTCAGGCTTACACCCCAGACTCTTGTCTGGAAGTGATCCACAGAGGACTTGTCACCAGCTGCAGCCAGCAGAGCCCAGAAATGAAGTCTAGCCTGTGCTGCCCAAACCAGTTGCAGCTACTCACCGGCTGGCCCCTTCCACTCTGCATCTGTCAATTAAGTGAGCATCCTTCCCGTCCTGACTTTTCCCAGCTGACCTTTTTAAGCTCAGTTGCAGGTTCTGCCCGGCCTTCCCACTGACAGCTCTGAAGATTCATTCTGAACGCTGCAGAGGCAGTTGGTTTAGGGGAGAGGTCTGCAACCTTTCCTGGGCTGGCCTGCCTTTCCCTCCCTCAGAGACAAGTGCACGCACACCCGAAAACACTCGCGGGGAGCTGGGAGATGCTGCCTTTGCCGTGGTCCCCATCAGCCAGCCAGCTTGGAGCTGGCTTTGGCATGAGAAAGAAATGTCTGTGTGAAGGCAGGGAGCTGGGAAATCACAGGTGACCAGAACAACGGGAGCAACTCCTGCTGTAGCTTTCATGGAACGCCAGTGACCTCCGAGGGAGAAGAGTTTCCTTGCTCGGCTGCTCCTTGCAATGGAGATGGAATGCTGAAACAGCTCTAATTAGCTAATGAGAAGGTTACTCCTAGGCCAAACCTAGGAGTTTGTAGTCTGTAGTACGAGTGCTGTAGCAGGCATCACTGCAGTGACAGCAGCGGAGCAAAGGGTGGGAATGTGTTTGTTGCAGATGCATTCTGCTTCAGCTGAAGGCCCAAGGACTTTTTTTACCCACAGGATGAAGCTAGAGGGTGATTGGGAAATAGATTTCTCTCATCTTGCTGTGATCTTGGTTTCTTTCCTGGCTCCTGCTGCAGTAGCCTGCCGGGGTGGTTCAGGAGCTCAGCTGAAAGCCTTCACCATGTGCCTGGTGTGATGCCTGGCTCTGTAAATCCCTTGCCTGGCCTGAGCAATATCCTGCTGCCCAGAAGGCTCTGCCTCACTGGGCTGCCCTTGGGAGAGACAGGAGCTGTCTTGCAGTAGGTTCCTCTGTGCCCTCTCCTGTGTCCAAGGGGCAGTGCAGCAGCTCTGGAGGATCAGGATGCCAACACCTGCTCTGTCCTTGATGTCGGTGGTTGCTGAGCACAGTTCTCCCCTCAGATGAGCCCTCCTGCCCTGGGGGGATTTTGTGAAGCTCTTAGTTCCTTTCTTGGTACAGTTCTTTTTTTAAAGGGAAGCCCTTGATGCAGTTCTGGCAGAAATCACCTTGGCCTGCCTCTTCTGAGCTTTCTCCAGAAACACTGCTGGATCCTGAACAACACATTTTGGGGTTGGGTTTTGGATGGTCTGTTACCTACCTGTGAGGGGTGGCAGAGGTGATGACAGCATTGTGGGGAGGCCAGGCTGCCTTCACTCCCAACTGGCAGTAGTCGTGTTCTGTCAGGAGTTTTACAAGGGTTTTATCTGTATTTCTTGTTATAGCTTATATTACTCTGGTTATGTATCTATTTGTTGCAAGACTAAAGCCTCTTGTTTTTAGTGTTTGGAGGAAGAAAAGCATTACACTGCAAATCCTGTAGGAGAAGCTGAGTTCAGAGACTGAGACAGACTTCAGTCGTTGGCACCAACCCTGCTGGGCTTGAGGGCACAAAGCCGAAGTGCACAAGGAATCTCAGTCTTCTTCTAAAAACAAACAAAATCTGAGTCTGCCGCGCCTCAGCACCCTGGGGAGTACCCGGTGCTGCAAACCCAGAGCAGATGAAGCGGCCTGGGGAGTTGGGCTGTTCTCAGATGCAGGCTCACTCCTTTCTCCTTGGGTCCATTTCTTTGGGATCCCCAGTGGAAAGGAAGGCATGGGAGCAAATATGTCTTGCCTGGGTGCTGAGAGCTGTGCTTGCTGGTCCTTTGCATGGGAGCCAGCAGGGTTACAGGAGAATACAGCACTGTTTTGGGAGGAAGGCTGCCTCAATGTCTGGCTAGCCCTGGGGGCAGCGAAGGGGTTAAAGCTCAGCCGTTCTGCCCAATCAGTCTGGCTTGCCTGTAATAACCAATTAACGAAGTGTAATTGTGCAAATCCATATGTGGCAGTAATTACCAGAGAGATTAATGGATTCCTTCCTTTCTAAGCGGACCCCACCGCAGCTTGCCAGCGTCCCCCCACCACCTGAAAGGGTCCGGAGAGGGGGGAAAGCAGGAGCTGCTCTTCCCTGGACACTCTGTGATGAAGCCAAGCGGACAGGGAGGCCCTGTGGGGACTGCCCCGTGCTTGTTTAAATAACCCTTTTCATCTCCCTGCTTTCCTTACGTCCAGCTCGCTGCTCCCTGGCTTGGACCCGGCCTCTTGAGGACAGTTCGTGCCCAGCCTGTCGGGGCCGGGCTGCCATGTCCCTGCCCTCCCCATTGTCCATTCATTCCCTGCTCCCTGTTCCCCTGTTTAGCCCTAATTGCTGCAGAATATCGCGTCTGTTTGCCCTCTTCTTTTGTAGCTTTGTTATTTTAGTTGCAATGGGTAATCCAGCAAACTGTTAAAGGCATACACGGGGCGAGGAGGGGACAGCAGGGCACTCGGGGCAGGTTTTCAGGCCAGGATATGGGGGGATGGCAGCTTGCAGGCAGGCCTGGGCCTGACACGTGCTCAGGGTGGGTTTTCTTAAGGATATGTGACCAGAGAAGCCAAGAGTGACCCCAGAGCATGTGAATATTTCCGCCTCCTAATGCTCTGGGTGGTGAAACAGGGCACCGAGAGCTGCTCAGCGAGGAGGGGGTGCACTTGTGGACCCGTCCCCTGGCAAATCACCACCTGGGCAGCACAGACTCCCCCAAAGCTGCCCCAGCACCTTGGCCACTTGAGTGCAAAGTGCCTGGGTAGACTCAAGCCCACATTCCACGCGTCTGAGCGCTGCTGACCCACGGTGAGAGGGAGCTGGGAAGAGCTGAGCCCCGTTCCCGGGCTGGGCGATGCTCCCTGCCCCTGACAGGGATCTCGTGCAGAGCCTCAGCCCGTGGGGAGGGCTGATGTGCTGGCTGGGGAGCCATCCGTCACCGGCCGCACGCACAGGGCCACACGTGCCCCGGGGGTGGCTGTGCCTGCTCAGCAGGGGATGGGGCAGGTGGCTTCAGTGGGATGGCAGGGAGTGGTCACATCACATCTCACGTCAAGCATCCTCCCTGCTCTCCTCTCCAGGCTGGAATAGGGATGCTGGGGTTTGAACCTGGCTCTGTGAATTTATTTATTTGTTTGTTTACCCTCTGTGTGCAGGCTGGGGTTTGGACTTGGGGTAGGTCAAAGCTGTGGGCTGGCTGTAAAAAGCACTCAGACAGAGGCAGGCCAAAGGTCCATCCATCTTGAAAATGATGGATGCATCCAGGGAAGAGAGAAGCGTGTGCTTTCTCCAGCAGCTACCTACCAGCACTCAGCATCTCCCATCACTGATAACCTTGTGGGTCCAGGACAGGCTGCCCCCAAATCTGGAACGGTGACTGCACAGACATCACTGCAGAGCACATCTGGCCTTCACCTGGCTGTTCTCTGGCAGCCCTGGCCCCATTGACTGCCCCACAGATGGTGATGGATGTAAATGACCTTTTTCTTACTGCTGACCTGTTGCAAAGGCCAGGAATGTGGCTGCTCTGAGGGAGTGGCCGTGCAAGGTGCTAATCAGAGACACAAGCAAGGCTCTTCTCCAAGGAGGGTTACAGATGATGGGGGAGGTTCTAGGGGATTTTTTCCTGAAGGTGATGGGAATGCACAGAAAGGTGCAAATTCCTAGAGGAGTGGGAGAGGTGGAGGACGCTGACTGAGATTCTTTTTGGGTCTTCTTGCTTGGGGTTCTGGGAGCCAGGCCACACAGATTGCTTGGTTTCCATCCAGAAAAAGGCACCAGGGCTGCTCTTGGCCATTCCAAATGGGATTGTTTTGTTTGTTGGAGAGGTGTGTCCCTTGGAGTCAGCTGAGGCCCTTGATTCTTTTAGCTCTTCCATTTCACCTAACCACGGGTTCATCAATACTCCTCTTCCCTTGCTGCTGGGTCATCCTAGGCTGGAGGTTACGTGTGTCAAAGCAGGGCATGTAAATGTGTTTCCTGGGTCTGCCTGTGGGATCTTTTCTTTCTGGAAAGCTTCCCACTGGGCACAGATGCCTCGGAGGATTCAGGGAAATACTTGGGGCACTGTGGGGTGTATATTGCACAGTTTATGGTGTGCTTGAAGTGTTGGGGCCTGCTGCCCTGGATTTGAGGCTGCAGGGCTGCAAGATTTAGTAGATAGGTGTCACTTAAATGAGACTAATTTGTGTGGATATGGCTTGGCTCTTGAATGTCCAGAGTTCCTGGTGGGAACATCCCTTGGCCTGTGCTGACTCTCAAACTGTGCTTGGGAACCATCTGATGGGAAGTGCCAGGCTTTGCAACCATCAGGACAGACCCTGGGACTGTGCCCTAGGACTGGTGAATTTATCAGCCTTTCAGGGTGTGCTGCTGATCTGGAAAACCTGAGGCCTAAAAAGGGACGAGGCTCCAGATTTTTCAGCTGGGATATGTCTGGCTGGCAGCCAGAGGAGACAGCTCTGTGGAGAAGATGATCTTCAGGTCTTGCTTTAATAAGCTGAATTAAGCCAGTGCACATCAGTGCAGTGCCAGTACTTGAGTATGCCCGCATCATCCCAGGTAATTTCTCTGCTTCTGCTGAGTAGAGGCTGCTCGAAAGGACAGGGCCAAAATGTGTGGCTGGTGTTTTTTTCTCTCCCTCTCTTTCTACTTTGAAGGGGCTGAGGGACAAAGAGCAGATATTTGACAGCAGATATTATTCCACATAACTGCAAATTCTTCACGCGCTCGCTCCTTGCTGCTGGGCTGCTGTGCATGGTGTGCTCTGACCCTGCCTCGATCCAGGGCTGTTCCTTTCTTTGGGAATGGGGAATTTTGTCAAGCTCACACTTTAAATACCAGTGGATTTTCCATTTGGTAGAGGGAAGATGTGGCTTTTGAGAAGAGAACATGGAAGGCAATGGAGGTGAGGAAAGGGATGCTCACTGTAGCTGTCTCCTTACTCCTCCCTCGGCTGCACAGGATGGTGAAGGGATTTACACATCTTCTGCAGGGAAACACTGGGAGGAGCCTTTCTTGTGAGAGAGCATCCTGGCTGAGTTTCACGTTTTGTCTCCCTTTGGCTGCCACTGGGAGGTGAGTCCCGGGAGAAAGACAGATGCTAGGACAGATGAGAGCTGTGTGGCAACTCCATTTTTGGCGAGGCAAAGAGGAGGCTTGGTCCTCTGCATCTCAAACAGACTGGACTGGGGCTGGCAGAGTCTGCTGAAATTGGTTGTACCTATAAAGAGATGATCTCCAAATGAACCTATTGCTTTTCTGTGAAATGGAAATGTCTGCATGGCTTAGAGGCATGGAGTGGTTTGAGCTATCAGTGGAGGCAGAGACAGTGAGGACTTAGTCTTTATATTCCACTTCTCCTTTATTTTTTTTTTTTTTTTAATTGCCAGTTCACAAAGGGATTCTTTGGCTTTGCTCATCTTAAATACATCATTTTATGCCTCATTGCTTGGGTTGTGCTTCATTTCTTCCAGTTGCCATGGGCTGTGTCTCCAGATCCAGTGTTCCTGGAGAGGCTGCATAGGCATATCTGCACCAGAGTATGGACATGGCTGTACCTCTGGGCAAAGATGGGGTCTGGTTTTATGGCTGGGTGGCATGGTGTGGGGTTTTTATTAATTGATGACTCAGGGGCATCATAGGTGTGATCTGGGGACTTGTATGGGCAGGGTTGCTGGATTGGGGTGTTTGGAACAATGGAAACTTGTTCCAAGGCTTGCTTGAAATTCCTGAGGGGAGTTCAGGAGACCCATCCCCAGGAATCCTATGTTATTACAGAAACAGGAGATCTTTGGGCATGAGAGGAGACAGCAAAGCCTTGAGAAACCTTCTTCTCCCTCCTTAAGGACACACTTGGGTTTTAGTGGTATTTGATTTCCTTCCCCGCTCTCAGGGCATCCAATGGACAGGGAGAAATCTAGTGCCAAAGGGGTTAATGTGCCAATGGCACCTGCAGAAGTGGAGGTGGGATCCAGGTGAGCTCACTGGTTCCTGAGGAGCTCTTGTGAGAGGGGCAGCTTCCAATGTGGCTAAAATGCCTCGTTGACTGGAGCAAGGACTAAACTCCAAAGCAGCTGGCTGAGAAGTGCTGACCAGAGCTGCACCTTGGTGATTTGGTGGGTGTGACTTCTGGGCCTTTGGTCCAAATCTAAAACTCTGTGGCCATGTGACCCATAGTGCTAATCTGGCATAAATGACCTCCCCTTCCTCAGATCTTTTCCAATTATTGTAATGGGGCCAATGTGATAGGGCAGGCTTTATCCTGGACCAGATCTGCAGCTGCCAGAGAGCACTCTGTTGCAGACATGTAAGGAGAGACAGGAGTGATTCAGAGAAACCTGGAGCCCTCACTGTGGCAATAATTTCACAGTGTGCACTCAGATGCTCACAGCTGATCCAGGCAGAGCTCAGTGCAGAAACCCAGTGTGAACAAGCTTGAAGCTGTGGCCTTTCTTGGAGAGAACACGGATCAGAAATCCAAAAATACCTGCTGAGCTCCCCTCTCCCAAGGCAGGACACAGGGATTAGATGTTTTATGATAGATATCAACCTTCTGGGCTCTTGGGGCGTGGCTGCTGTGGCAGGGACCTTGGGGACCCGTGGCTGAGCCCTCAGCCATGAAGGTACTGCTGCTAGCCCTTGATGTGAAGCTGTTCCTCTTGGATGCCTCCAGCCTTCCTCCCCTGAGAAAGGAGTTACTCCAAGCAGAAATAACCCCTGTTACCTTGAACTGCAGGACAGCCACGTTTGCCTGGCTGGTATAAATAGAGCGTTTGAGGCAGCCGGACGTGATGGAGATTGACAGGTTGTCTCCGGAGTTTTGCACTTGCTGAAGCAGGAGGAAATGTAAAAGCATCAACGTGGGGGATGCACAGCACGAGAGCAGCAAGCAAAGCCCCCCAGGGGCACAGTGGGGTGTGCCACCTGCCAGGGAGGATGCAGGTGGGGGCCCTTGGTGGCCCTGGGCAGGGCACTGCTGTGACAAAACCCTCCCCAGCTTGTGCTGAGCCAGGAGAGCCAAGCAGGTGCCTCGTGTTGCCACCCAGCTCAGCCTCCTGCCAACAAGTCTGCTCACAGAAATCCAGGCAAAATCCCAGCAAAAAGAGAATTAAGAATGGAGCAGGATCAAGAGGGATTGAAAGTTTTCCAGAAGTTCTGAAGAGATAGGTATGGGGACCAAGTTTCACTTAGGTGGTTTGTTTCTAGGTAGTCAAAGAAGCATCTAAATCTTATTTGTGATTAAGGGTTGCCTTTTAAATTTTTTTTAAGTACTTGTCCCTACAGGCAATAATGGAGGATTAACCTGGACAAGGAATATCTTCTCTTGAGATGTCTGGCTTGAAAATCATTGTGGGAAAACTGGAAAATTGCATGGGATGTGTCTTTCAAGATTTCTCTGAGAACTCTTTTTTTTTTTCTTTTTTTTTCTTTTTTTTTTTTTTTCCCCCCTCCAAGAGATGAGGAAATCCTGGTCAGGGTGTAGTTTTCTTTGAAGGGAGATAACCTAACTGTTTTCAGGCATTTTTCAGAAATCTCAGCTTCTCAACATGTGAGCAGCAGGGTTAAAGATGGGCTTGTGTTTAAATGACAACCTGTTTGTACTGAGTGGAAAGTTTGCTTTCAGGGAGGTATCAAGGAGGTATCAAGTGAATCTTTCTTCACCTGTCCTTTGAATATCCCTTGCTGAACACCAAATGTCTTGTGAAGGTGAACTTAAGAGTTGAGTGTTCTTTTCCCAACCAAATCTCTTTGGAGGAAAGATCCTTTTGTCAGAGACCTGCTTTTGGATCTGAGCGACTTTAGCACTTGCACATAGAAACCCTCACTTCATTCAGTGCTCATCCAACCTGGAATCCTGGTTTTACAGCTCAGTTTGCTGTCTTGTACCATGGACAAGAGAAATAAGGAGCTTGAAGTGTGAGGGATGGGGGACTCTCCCAGTTAGAATACTGTGGTTTCTTTTTTGTTTCTCTGACCTTTATTCCAGGAAAGGTAAAAAGGTGGAGTGACCTGTCTGAAAACAGGCAGGGAGCTGTGAGCTCTCAAACTCTGAGCTTCCACTCTCTTGACCCAACCCCTGCTTTAGGATACAATGCAGGCAGCACAAATCTCCTGCTCATCCCCTCGCAAGCCCAACCCAAAGCAATCGATGCTTTTGACAAAGTATTATTTCCCAGAGGATCCAAATGGCCACTTTTTTGGATCCACCTTCCCAGGAATACTTTGCTGCATGCTTTTCCATGACGCTACCGCCGCTGACCTTTCTGCTCTGGCAAGGGGGAGTCTCTGGGAAGCACATAGGCAGTGATTCTTCACTGCTACAAAGGCCGGGATTGTTGGCAGCTTGACGCCCCAGAAAGTGTCTAATTGACTTCACTCTCTCTAGCTGGGCTCCGAATGGATTTTCTGCCTCAGGATATCTCGGCGTTATAGTGGACCTGTTGTTTTTGCTGCCCGCCTGATATTCAAAAGTGCATTGTTGGAGCAGAAAGCGAGAGCCGGAGCGGATGCGCGGAGGGAGCCGCCTGTCGCCCCCTGAGCCACTGCCAGTGCACAGGAGCGCGACAGGGTCACCTGCCAGCCTCCAAACTCTCTTGGAGCGTCCTGGAACATGAGCTTGGCTTGATGGGTACAGCTGACAGGCGTAAATCTGCCCTCTGCATCGCAGGGAGCATTAGCAGGAAAACGTCTCTGCGAGTTTAGCGATGTTTGTTCAATCTGATGCCTTGGAGTGGCCACCTGAGACAGAGGTTACACAAAATTAAGAAATAAAAGTGGGTATTCATTGAAGGGCTTCACTAGGTACACCTTGGGCAGTCAAATCCTCTGAGATGGGCGACACCCAAGATGGACGATGGTCACGAGTTTTCACACCGTAAGTTTGGTCTATTTACATATCATATGTACCTATCATATTTACATATGCTCCTTTCCAATTACAGCTTCAGGTAATGAAGTCATTTACTCCAAGTTTGCTCCCCCGGTTCACTGCTGTGTACATCTTTTGGGGCCTGAGACAATAAGGTGTCCTTGATCTTCAGGCCTAGAGAATAGCTGTTTTTCCTGAATAGAATGGGAGAATAGTAGCCAACAGGCTATACAGAGTTTTAGAGATGTTATTATTATTAATATTTGACAGAGTCATTATTATTATTATTA
>VWZN01012256.1:69453-84256 GCA_013396955.1 Regulus satrapa | reverse complement strand
TGCCAGCCCCCCCGGGGACTTCCCCACAGCTCCTGGGGACAGTGTGGTGACAATGGTGGTGCTGGGACCCCGCAGGACTGGGCAGTGCTCAGGGCCCCGCCAGGGCAGAGGTCCTGCGGGTTCAGGTCCCAGGGATAATCCCTTAGGAACAGATCCTCCACCCCACATCACCCAGCATCCTACACCCCTGTAGGAGCCCTTAGCTCCCTGGGGAGCATCCATGGGCACAAGGATTGGGATGGAGGGGTGTGCAGGGGACAAGGATAGCCTTGGGGGATCCCCATCCCAGGCCAGAGCCATGGGAATGGCACCAAATCCCTGTGGGAATGGGGGGACATGGGGTGGTGCTGCTGGAGTCACTGAAACACCCCTGAACTGGTCAGGCTGCTCTGGGGGAAAAGGGAAGGGAAAGGGACAGGGGAAGGGAAGCTGAGCTATGGGAGCACTGAAGGCTTGGAGGATTTTAGAGACTGATGGCATCAGGCCCCTTCCTGGGGGAAACTGAGGCACAGTAGCAATTCCCTGCCCTGCAGGGAGCTCGGAAGGGAGCACATTCCCTGCTCCTGCTCCAGCTTCCTGGCCCTGCTGCCATAAATTGCAAATCAAACCCAGCAGCTCTGCAGCTAAAAAGGGGTGAGAGAAACCCCTCTGCCCCATCCATGTCCTCCATCACTGGCAGGATGGAGGAGGAGAATTCTTGGGCCTTCCCAGTGCTGTGCCTGGAACCCCTAAATGCCTTTTCCAGGCTGGAAACTCCCTTGAAATCTTGTGTTCATCAGGAAAAGGAAACAAAATCTCCTGGGGAAGGTGAAGAAACCCTGAGGAGTGGCTGCATGGCCAGGACAGGACAGGGCAGGGCAGGGCCCAGCCAAGGGATGTTCCAATGTCCTACACTTCCCTCTGTTGGGAAGTTCACGGATCCACCCTCATCCCTCTGTTTCTCCAGTTTTACACCTCTGGCCCCTCACCTTGATCCCAGGTGTTGGCCCCAGATCCCTGTCCCAGACAGTCCTGAATCCAGATGCTGCAGGGGCACTGGGGAATGGGCAGAGATGCGTGGGAATGGACATGGATGGATGCTTGGGAATAGGCACAGATACCTGGGAATGGACATGGATACTTGGGAATGGACATGGATACCTGGGAATGGGCACAGACAACTTGGGAATGGGCCAGGATACACAGGAATGGACAGGCAAAGCTCCTGGCCTGCTCTCAGTTCAGCCTCAGTTTCCCGGTTCCCCAGCTGGGAGCTGAGGGAGGAAACCCCAAAGCAGGGATTCCCAGCACACTGAGCCACCATGTCTCTCACATTTTTGTGATCTGGACATTCTCCCTGGTGTTCCACCAACTCTGCCATCAAACCCCAGAGCTGGGAATGGGGGGTTTGCTGTGCCCACATCCCACTGGGGTGGTGGGAGGTATCCGTCACCATGGCAGGGGGGAATGGGATGGGCTTTGCAGTGCAACCCAACTCCATGATTCCATTGCCACCATTCCATGAACCCAATTCCACAATTCCACTATTCTGCCTTCTTTCCCCCTCTCCCAAGGTGCGAGGGACTCATCCTGACTGCTCCATCGTCCTCCACTTCCAGAAGCGAGAAGCAGAATGTCTGGAGAGGATCCGGAGCGAGAGCCCAACCGTGGCACTCCCTGGGCAGGAAAGTGAGGGTGAGCCTGGGTTCAGCTCCCCTGGGAACAGGGGAGGAATTCTTGAGGGGTCCTTGGAGGATGATCCATGGTAGAGAATTGCAGAGCGCACATGGATGTGGAGAATCAGGGATTTCCAGGGAAATGGAGAGCAGCACTAAGGCAAAGGTCAAGAAGAATCCCTGGAGAGCCCCAAAAATGCTGTTGGGATGGGAGAGGGGGGACCGGGGACACAAACAATGGCAGGAACTCAGTCCTGGTGGATTTAGAGAATCATGGAATGGTTGGGAATGAGAGGGACCTAAAACACCCTCAGTGCCACCCCCACCATGGCAGAAACACCACCCACTGTCCCAGGCTGCTCCCAGCCTTGGACACTGCCAGGGATCCAGGGGCAGCCACAGCTCTGGGAATTCCATCCCAGCCCCTCCCCACCCTCCCAGACAGGAATTCCTTCCCAGTCTTCCATCCAGCCATTCCCTGTGTCCTGTCCCTCCAACCCTTTCTCCCAGTGCCTCTCCAGCTCTCCTGCAGCTCTTTGGGGCCTTGGAAGGAGCTCTAAGGTTTCCCCAGAGCCTTCTCAACCCCACAGGGAGGGATTCATGGCATATGGCTGTGCTGGATTGGTCCATGCCTCTGGCAGAGCCCCCTCAACCCCCCTGTACCAGTTCCAGGGCTGTGGCACCAGCACCATGGTCACTCTGTGGTGTCACCATCTCAAGCTGCTCCCCTTCCTAATTCAGTAAATTTAACTGCCAAACATTTTTTTAGCAACTCAATTTTCCCATATTTTTTATTTAAAACAAATTATGTGATTGAAAAAACAATTTTCAAGTTCTGCTTTTGAACATCCTTTCAAAAATTCCATCTTAGTTTCCATCCAAAAGTGGAATGGCCCAATTGCTGGGCAGAAACTGTCACCTGGGGAATAAGGAATGTGTCATTCCAGGGGTTTCATCTCATAGCAGTGGAAACATTAAGCAATAAATGCATATGAAGGTGTGTAATTGCTTAAGTAACTCTGCAGAGATGTCATTTATCCTTCAGCTTATCAGGGAAAAGCCAAATTGGAAAAGATCCATTTTGCAACCTGAATTGTGCCAGCCAACGGAAAGAATCCCACTGCAGGAAAATATCCAAGAAGCAGGAATGCATAATTAAAATCTGGACTTGATCCTGGGGTTCCTGCTGCCCCCCATCCACCTGAGCTGCGTTCATCCCGTTCCCTGCTTGTGCCAGCATAGGGAGTGTGACTCTAGGACAGGCTCAGATCCCATGAACAGGGCTGGAAGGCTCTGGGACCTCCTTATTTCTTCCCAATATCCCATTCAGCCTGCCCTCTAGCACTGGAGTGTCCTGTCACCCTGTTCCTTGTCCCCAGCCCCTCTCCAGCTCTCCTGGAGCCCGTTTAGACCCTGGAAGGGCTCTGAGCTTTCCCTGGAGTTTCTGCTCTCTAGGTGAGCACCCCCAGCTCTCCCAGCTTTCCTCATGGCAGAACTCTTTCATTCCTTGCACCATTTCTGTGGCATCCTCTGAACTATGGGGGCTACAGGTTCCAGGGGAGGTCCTTGAGATACTCCAAAGGCTCATTTGGAGCCAGGCTGGGAGAGCTGGGGGTGCTCACCGGGAGATCAGAAGGCTCCAGGGAGAGCTCAGAGGACTTCCAGGGCCCCAAGGGGCTGCAGGAGAGCTGGAGAGGGACTGGGGACAAGGGATGGAGGGACNCCAGGGAGAGCTCAGAGCACTTCCAGGGCCCCAAGGGGCTGCAGGAGAGCTGGAGAGGGACTGGGGACAAGGGATGGAGGGACAGGACACAGGGAATGGTTTCCACTGCCCAGGGCAGGGATGGATGGGGGATTGGGAAGGAATTACGGGGTCTGGGAGGGTGGGGAGGGGCTGGGATGGAATTCCCAGAGCAGCTGTGGCTGCCCCTGGATCCCTGGCAGTGTCCAAGGCCCAGTTGGACTGGGCTGGGAGCAGCCTGGAATGGTGGGAGGGGTGGCACTGGATGGGCTTTGAGGGCTTTTTCCAACCCAAATCATTCCATGATTCCCAGCTTCCACAACCCCAAGAAGTGACTGTTCTGAGTGATGATCCCCATTCTGTCCTCACTTCCCTGATTCTCCAGGGCAAAACTCAAGCCCCACTTTGGCATTGTGGATGCAAATCCCTCCCTGCCTGGACTGACATGCCCAGGCTGAAATCAGAGGGAATCCATCAGACTTTTCCAATCCCACATTCCCTGTCTGGGAATGGACGTGGCTCCAGGTGAATAATGTGGATCTGCAAGCTTCCTGATGGAGCAGTGCTCGGACAGGAGCTGGCCTGGAATGGGGTGTCCTTGTCCCATTCTGGGCTGCTGCAGCACAAGTCCTCCAGGCCCTGACTGTGCCTGGCCGTGCTCATTCCCAAGAGAACTGGAGAGTGATTTAAACAGGAATTCAGAGCTGGATAGGGAAGGAAAAGCTTTTTAAGCTGATCACTCACAGCAAGCCCTGCATGACTTCCTCCTGTCCTAGGGGACACACCCCAAGCTGAACCTCCCGGTGCAAAAATCCAGCGCAAATCTGCGTTAGTTTAGAAGCCATGGGCAAATCCCAGCCCATCCCACAGCCAGGGTATTCCCGCTGGAGATCGGTCTGATGCAGCCCCAGGAAGTCCCAGGTCCCGCGCTAAAAGCGGGTCCCAGCGCCGGGAGAGGATGCTCCCAGGAGCAGAGCCGGGATGCTCCCGGTTCCTGCGAGCACGGCCCGGCCCCCATCGGGGACAGCGCCGGCGCTCCCGGCCCAGGCAGCGGCGGGGCCGAAGCTGCGGGGTCACCGCGGCCCCTCCTGGTGTCACCGCGGCCCCTCCCTCCCTCCCCAGGCTGCCCGACGGAGTGGGACGGGGTGAGCTGCTGGCCCGCCCTGCCCCTTGGCCAGTCCCGAGCTGTCGCCTGTCCCGACGTCCTGAGCGTCTTCAAGGAGTCCAAAGGTCTGAATCCGGCGGGGATCGTTCATCCCATGGGACCCTCCCACCCTGGCAGGGACCCCTGTGCTACCCCAGCCCTTCCCTCTGGTCCCACGGCTCCTGCCTCTCCAAAACAATTGTTCTTGCTGTAAACTGCAGTCCAACAGGGGACAGGAAAAGCAGCGATTCAGGGAGCTGCCACAGCAGAACAAAAAAAATTTTCTCCCTCTGTGGTTGGAGCACTTGGGGACCTCATCCTCCGTCCTGGTGACACCAGGACAGTGCCCTTGCTGCTCGGTGCCCTCCTTTCCCACACACCATCCCAATGCTCCCGAGCTGTCTCCATCCCTCTTGGAAGGTCTGGAATGCTCCCACCCAGAGCATTCCAGCACTTCCACAGTCTCTGAGCGCTTCCTCAGATAGATGTAATTTGGAAAATGTTGGGAAATGTTTGCTTTGGGGCAGGAACGGCTCAGGAGAGGCTCAATGGAGCCCTCACAGGATGAAGGAGCACTTTTATAACCTTAATTCCCAATTCGCTTCTGCTGGAGCGATCTGTGCATGTTTTCACACCCTGCCCAAAGCTTTGCTGGCAGCTCCAGGCACAGAGCCAGAGGGAGTGATGGGATCCAGAGGAATGATGGGATCTAGAAGGGATGGGGTAGCAGTGGGATCTGGGAGGGATGGGACAGCCAGGCCACCCGGGTACCACGCTGCTCTTCCCGTCTGTTCCAGGCTGGGCATTCTGGGGGTGCCATCAGAGGAGACACCCATGGCTCCCCTGAGGTCCCTCCTTGTCCTGTAGGGCTGATCCAGAGGAACTGCACTGAGTGGGGCTGGAGCCTCCCCAGCCCCCCCTACCACAGCGCCTGCCAGCTGGAGACCCTCAGCAGCAACGACACTGAGGCCAAGGCAAGGGGGAACCTTGGGGCTGTGGGGAACTGTCCCATGTCCCCCTTCCCCACGCTGCCCACTGGGCAAAGAACCATGGAGATGCTCCCGGGATTATCCCATCCTTGGGGGGCTGTCCCTGCTTGTCCCACACCAGCACTTCCAGTCCATGTCCCCTCACTCCGCTGGCGCTGTCCCTTCCAGAGAGGCCATTTTGTCACCATGAAGGTGCTCTACACCTGCGGCTACTCCACGTCGCTGGCAGCACTGCTCCTGGCCATCGGCATCTTCTCCGGCTTCAGGTAGGGCTGGGAGCTGCTCCAGCTCCATGGGCTGGAGGGACACAGGATAAATCCCAGCAGGGCTGGCTGGCCTCAGCCTGTCCCCTCCTGGAGTAGCCAGGACCCATCCCAGCCAACAGGGAAAAACTGGGAAGACAGGAGGGGAATGTCAGCATTGTCCTTCCCTGGTGGCTCTCTTGAGTTCTGGTTTTGCAGATCTCCATGTGCTGCAGATTTGGGCCCTCCAGAGGTTTCTGGGATATTCCCTTGTCCCTAAGCAGCCCCAAGCACAACACAACCCTCATTTTAGAGCAGGAAAATTTCTCCGGGGCTTTGTGACCATCACCAGCAGTGATCCCTGGGCTGAGCTCCAGCCAGTGAAGGGGACACCAAAGCACCTTCTCTGTCCCTGCTCAGGCCCAGCCCATCTCTCCCTCCTGCAGGAAGCTGCACTGCACCAGGAATTCCATTCACATCCACTTCTTCACCTCCTTCATCCTGCGGGGCACTGCCGTGTTCATCAAGGACAGCGTCCTCTTCTCAGACGAGTCCATCGACCACTGCACAATGTCCACAGTAAATCCCAAACCACAGCCTGGGAACAGGGCAGGGAGAGCAACAGGGGCTCATTGGGAAGGAGTCCATGGGACCCGGGCTAGATTTATCACTGCAAAGAGGAGAGAGGCTGTGAGATAGAGGAAATTCTGTCCTGGGTGGCCTTAGGGAGGTTCAGTGTTTCTGCATTTCCCTCTGTGCAAGGAACAAGTTCTGTCCTCAAAGCTGCTGCTGGCCTCAGGCTGTGTCCCCAGTGGTGTCCCCAGTGGGGCTAAAGCTCAGCACAGCCACCAACACAGGTACTGCTCAGGCTTGAGGTTTTCAAACAAAACAGAAATCCTGAGTGAAGATACAACACTGAGAACACCACGGACACAACCACAAGGTTTTTAAAGGCCCTACAAAACCTGCCCGTGGGGCACAGGCAGAGAACCTGGTGCAGGTGACATGAGGGACTTGGGCAGAGTCCCTGGGGCTGCACTGAAAGGTCAGCTCAGGTGTCCTCAAGGGGGTGAGCGGGGAGGCTGACAACCCCCTGTGCCCCCAGGACAGGGTGTGCTGCACCGTGAGCTGTCCCCTCCTCCCTTGGCAGGTGACTTGCAAAGCAGCCATCGCCTTCTTCCAGTACTCAGTGCTGGCCAACTTCTACTGGCTGCTGGTGGAGGGGCTGTACCTGCAGACGCTGCTGCTGCTCACCTTCACCTGCGACAGGAGCTACACCTGGGGCTACATCCTCATCGGCTGGGGTGAGCATGGGGACTTCCTGGACATGCCTGCACATCCACGGGCAGGAACCACCTGGAATGGCCTAATCTGAGACCCACCTGGCCAGAGGTCCCCAGGGCTGCTCCCAGCATGTCTCCACCCCAGCATCTCCTGCATGGCCTTGGTGGGCATCCACCTGCTCTTGCCAGACCCCAGAGCTGCTGGGGAAGCGTGGCCTGATCCAGGACAGGTCCTGCCTTCTTCCCACACCCATCCCACGTGCCTGGGTATGATGTAAGAGCATGGGGGCAGGAGGATGGGCAGGAGATGACACAGATGCAACACCATCAGTGGGCATCATTTTCTTCTCCTGAGAAGGTGGGAAGGTTGTCACCTTCCTGCCACATCCTGAACTGAGGGGAACATGCTTCTGGGGACAAGGGACAGAGGGGTGGCACAGGGGATTCCCAGAGCACTGGAGGGACCATCCCTGCCTGTGTCCTGTCCTTGCAGGTGTCCCCATGGTCACAGTCGGGGTGTGGGTGCTCACCAGGCTCCAGTATGATGACCATGGGTAAGAGCAGCTGTCTCTCAGCCTTCTCCAGGCTACCTCAGCCATGTGTCCTAGTCCAAGTTCTGGAAATGAACCTTTGGCATGGGATGCTCAGGAGGGGAGGACTGGGCCAACACTTTTTTAGATGTAATTTCTGTTTTCTGCTAGATCCCATGGCAAGAGGGGTGCAAAGGGATCAGGGGGCTGGGCAAAGAAATGGCAGGGGGACAGCTGGGCCACACAGGTTCCAATGGGTGCCAGAGCCACCTCTCCTGTCCCATAGGTGCTGGGATGACTACTCCAGTCTGTACTGGTGGGTGATCAAGGCTCCCATCCTCCTGGCCATATTTGTGAGTGTGGTCCCTGAAAGTCTCACCCCAGAGAGGGGTCCCGCATGGCCAGGGGACCCAGCCAGGGGCTGTGCACAGCCTGAGACGTGGCTTCCCGGGACAGGTGAACTTCCTCATCTTCCTCAACGTCACCAGGATGTTGGCACAGAAAATCCGGTGCCCAGACCTCAGCAAAACCCACAAGCAGCAGTACATGTAAGGGGATGGGGCTGTGCCCACCCCAAGTCTGGGGTCCCAGGGCAGAGGGACCTTCCTTGGAGGAGCACAGAGGACAGCCTTGGAGCCTCCAAGACCTGCCTTTCACAGAGAACCTACTAGGGGTCAAGTCCAAGATTCTGGGGAGGTCTCATGGGGCAGCAGGAGCGCCCAGACCCCTCTCTCTCTCCACAGGAGGTTGACCAAGTCCACGCTGCTCCTCATCCCCCTCTTCGGGGTGCACTATGTGGTGTTTGCACTCTTCCCTGAGCACGTGGGCATGGACGCCCGGCTCTACTTCGAGCTGGTGCTGGGCTCCTACCAGGTGAGATGGGCAGGGAAAGTCCCCATGGTCCCTCCCTAAATCCCAGCAGGAGCCCCTGGGATGTGGGGCTTTGGCCTCTTTTGGGAGAGGGTGCCCCCAAACACCCGGGGCAGAGCACAGGACTGGGCCTGGAGACTGGCCCTGTTTCCTCTGCCCTGCGGTGGGTCAGAGGTGTGGGAGGAGGTAAAGGCAGGGAGAAAATGAGCATGGAGGGGTGCTCAATTTTCCTCTGGGTGAAAATTGCTCTTCCTGTCCTTGCCAGGGCTTTCTGGTGGCTCTGCTCTACTGTTTCCTCAATGGGGAGGTGAGTGTGTATCCCCACCCCAACCCCAGGCATCACAGTGGGCACAGGGATACCCCCAGGGTGCCCCAAAGCCACATGTGGGCACAGGGACAGTTCCCCCAGCCCATGCCCCCCCAGTCCCCTCCGTTGGGTGCTGCCTGGTGTCCCTGGGTGCCAGTACCACCCATGGTGCTGGTGCAGGTCCAGGCTGAGATCAGGAGGAACTGGGGCAAGTGGCAAAGGTCCATGGAGAGCAACGTCTTCAACCTGGCCACCCAGGACTTCACGGCGTGACCAGGACAGCATTCCAGGGAAGTGCTGCTCCTGGAGGAGCAGCCCCATGGCTGCAGTCCCAGAAAGACCCAACCCCCCTGATTTTGGAGCTTCTGGGTCTAACACCCTCGGAAGGTGGGGAGAACAGCCCTGGGAGATGCTCTGCCTACTCAGTGCTCAGTGCTTGTGGATCTTAAACCCTGTAGTGACACCTCACCTTCCCCCCCAGGAGTTCTCACTGCTTTGGGGCAGAGTTTCAGGCAAAGGGGAGGGAAGTTCTCTGCCTTTCTGCCTGAAACTGGGAAGGAAATCCAAAAATCCTTTGACAAAGGACAGCTGGTTGTGTTTGTTGCTCTGAAGGAAAATGAGCAGCACCTACACTGATGGGTATTTCCCCCTTCCTTGGTTTACAAAATAATTTTCTTCCTGGAAAGATTCAGAAACACAGCCAGGAGCCTCTCTGGGGATGGGGGAAGAATACAGAGAGAGGCAAAACCCCACACCTCTACAAGAGACCCCCAGTGGCCTCAGGACCCTGTTCTGCCACAGTTCCCAAAATGCTTCCCTTTCTCCCACGTCAGTTGATTGAACTGGAGATGTTCCCTTGCCAGGAGAGCTCTCCCAGTCCTTTGCACTGAGGAATGGGACTCACCTGGCTTCCCTGGGGATTATTTTTCCAGGGATAGAAAGAGTTTTGCCAATAAAATCTCATTCTCAAGTCCAGCCTTACTTTTCAGAGGATTGATTTGCTCCACAAACCCGGAGAGTTTGGGACTGGGGGTGCTGCAGGATGAAAATCCTGCCCATGAAGGAATGCCTGGCAGTACTTCCAGGCAGTCTCTGCTTTTCCCCTGCCTGGTGAAGCTCACAGAGAGGAGATGGAGGAGGAAGTTGAGGAAGAGCTCAAGGTGGGGGCACCATGAGCTGTCCCAGAGGTCCTGTCCCCTCTGGGTCACAGCTGCCCCCACCACCCCACAGCTGTTCCACTGCCATGAACATCCTCTACCTTCCCAGACTGAGCTCCTCCCCTGGCAAACAGTGCCTCCTTTCCAGGAGGAGAGGCCCCAAATGCCCTTTTGCCAACTTCCTGTCGTCTCCTATGCTGCTGAGACCAGGGCCCCCAGTCCCAGCCTCGCTTCTCACTCTGCCTGGGTTGTCGTTTCTCTGTGTGCCACATGCCCTTCCCTAAGTAAAGCCCACTTGGGCCCCTGTCCAGACTGCAGGATCTCCAGAGATCCCATCTGGGAGGTCACCGAGAGGGAACCAGAACCCTAGAGCTGATTTGAAGTGAGATGAGAGATGTTCCATTAAAAAGTCATGTAGAGCCAGCACATCCTGAATCATCAGGGACCCTTCAGAGGAGCTTGGGAGCTGTCAAATAAATCCCTGTCTGCAGCCAGGAAGGGGCCAGAGGTGAATAGAATCCATCTCCAGCATTATGAGGATGGGATGATTGGCAGGGATGAGAGAGCAGCAGATTGAGCCAGGGCTGGGGATGCTCAGTGGGAATGTTTGTTTCCATAAAACTTGAAAAACTCTGGATTGCACCTATTTCCAGTGGCGAATGGGTTTTTGGGGTGATAAATGACCCCAAATGACCCTCTGGAGTTCGCTGGGCTTTGAACCCCGTGGGACAGGAACCCCCTGCAGGGCAGGAGCTCAGTGTGGGTCCAGGAGGGGACTGGAATCACCCTCAGCCTGCAGGAAAGGTTTTCCAAAGGCTCCCAGCATGGACCACACCCTGCAGCTGCAAAAGATAATGGAAATGTATCTCAAAGAATTGAAAGAGACTTAAAACTCATGGGCAGGAACACCTTCCACTATCCCAGGGTGCTCTGAGCTCTGGTGGTCTTGGACACCGCCAGGGATCGAGGGGCAGCCACAGCTGCTTTGTACCCTCCCCACCCTGGGTGCTCCCCTCCCTCACAGAGAGGAATTTTTTTCCAAAGATCCTCATGACCTCATTATCTTAGAGGTTTTTCCCAACCTAAACGATCCCGAGTCTGTGCTCGTGCACACAGCGCGCTCTGTCTGAGCCCAGGCAGGTTGAGGTCAGGTTTCCCGCATCCCTTCTCCACAGCCCGGCCTCCTCCCCGCCCGCCCTGTCCCCGCGGTGTCCCCGCGGTGTCCCCGGGGTGTTTTGCCGGGAGCCGGAGGGTGGCACTGCGGGCCCTGCGCAGCGCTGTCCCCGCGGGGCACGGGCACAGCCCGGGGCGGCAGCGACCACCGAGCCCGGCTCCGAGAGCCCCGGCGGGTGAGAGTCCCCCTGCTCTGGCCGCTCGGGAAGAGCCGGGGCACCCCGGCAGGTGCGGGTTAGTCCGCGATGGAACCGGGAGTAAGGCCGAGGGCTGGGAGCGCGGGCCCGATGCTGCTCTCCGTGCCTGCATTCCCCCTCCTCCAGAACTGCCAGCGCTCCCAGCCTGGGCACAGAGGGTGCCCTGGGCTGGAGTCTGCTCTTTCACTCCACTTCGGGATGGTCCCAGCTCTGCAGTTCGGGGAATTCGCCCTCCCCGCGTCCCAGCACACCGGGAGCTGCCACCTTCCCCTGTGCGGACAGCTCCGGCTCTGCCCAGAGCCCCGGGGACACTGCCAGTCCCACAGCAGGGACAGCGCTGGCAGCGCAGGAGAGCTGGAGAGGGACAAGGGATGGAGGGAATGGCTTCCCACTGCCAGAGGACAGGGTTGGATGGATACTGGGAAGGAATTGTTCCCTGGGAGGGTGGGCAGGCACAGGGTGCCCAGAGAAGCTGTGGCTGCCCCTGCATCCCTGGAAGTGTCTAAGGCCAGGCTGGAGCAGCCTGGGACAGTAGGACGTGTCTCTGCCATGGCAGGGGTGACACTGGGTGGGGTTTAAAGTCCCTTCCAAGCCAAACCATTCCCTGATTCTGTGGTCTTTGGTGGATCCAGCACCACAAGCCAGGGCACCCCAAATACCCCGAGGCTGGACCATGCATTGCCCTAATTCCACCCTGGAAATCCAGGGACACATTCCCCACCCCATCCCCCCATCAGTACCTCTGCATGCCCCAACCCCCTATTCCCATTGGGATTTACTTGGTTTTGCAGACAGAACTGTGCTCTGCAGGGGACCCTGGGTGTCCCCACATCACATAGGGCAGGAGACACATCCCAGGGTTTCCAGCCTCACTCCATGCCTGCTCTTGGTCTGGGAAAAGCAGAAATGGATATGTGCAGTTTGAAAAGTCTTCCCGTGGTGACAAGGCTAGGCTTGTGGCAGCTGCTGGACACCACCAAACATCCCCTGAATTTCCTGCTGTGCAAGTGGAAAGTCCCCACAGCCACAGCAGGAGGATGTCCCTGTCCCTGTCCGTGTCCCTGTCCCTGTCCCTGTCCCTGTCCCTGTCCCTGTCCCTGTCCCTGTCCCTCCCAGCCAAACCCAAACCCCAGGATGAACAGGGAATGCTCCGTGCCCCTGGATCGTGGCTGTTGTTCTGCTGCTGAGCTCCCAGTGCCAGCCCTGCCTCGTAGCCATCCCTGGGAGCTAATCTGGGCTCTTCCCTCCCTCCTTGTTTTGGCTTTATCCCCTCTGAGTCTGCTTGGGGCTCCAAGCCAGCCACAAGAGCCCCGATTTTTAATTGTAGAGTTCCCAGTTATGCTTCCCAAAGCACACCTTTGGCATCCCCTGCCGGAGCTCATCCTGTAGCAGTTTTCCCTGGAGAGCTGAAATGGTTCCTGCTCTGCCTTATTCCCACAGCCCCACACAGGAAAGGAAAATCGTGGAGTCAGAAGCAGAATCAGTCCAAGGAACTTCAGTGTCAGGGCTGCAGGCCTGGCCATTGATGTGTTGATTGTGGAGGATGGAGAGGACAGGGGTGAGGGGTTGGGCAGGGAAGGGGATTCCCATGGGATTCCAGGTTGGGAAAGGCAGAGGCTGCAACTCCACAGAAACCACCACAACACTGGGAACTTTTTTCCAGGGTGTTTTGGGACTGGAAAAGCAGACATTATCCACAGGAACAGTGGTTTTGCAGAGGTGATAAACCCCTCTGACCAGGCTGAGCACTGGGGTGGCTGCTGCACCCCCAACACAGCCCCAAGCACCCCAAAAGGGGTGACCCTGCAAGCTGGGTGCCCCTCCACCCTCTCCTCCTAGCCCTGGGTGCACCTCGAACACCCCACAAACCCCAGAAGTGCCTGGGCTTGGCAGGAGCACCCAAAGGCCCCATCAGGAAGCGCAAAAGGGGGGAAACCCCCTTCCTGTGTCACCCCAGGTCTGGCTCATGTGGGTCCCTGTGGGCAGGACAGGGCCGTCAAATGCTCCTGTGATGTTCTGACAGGTGGGGGGGGACAAAAAAGTGACACGCACCCCTCGTTTGCCAGCAAGGGGAGGTGTGTGGCTGCTCCTGGGTACCAAACAATGGGAACGACGCTCCCAAAGAGCCACGGGCTTGGGGACAGTGCTGGCACTGAGTGCCCCCCGCTCTCGCAGTTGTCCTGCTGCTCTCTCCAGTCGCCTGTCACTGTCGGGGAGGCGCTGGTCAGGGTCGCTCCCACCTCCCCTCCACCCCCCCGCGTCCCATCGGGTGCTGAAGCCAGCCCAGAGCCCCCTGCACACCTGGCACGCTGCGCTCTGCCCGGGCGGGACCGCGGCAGGACCGGGGGCGATGGGGCCGCAGGGGCTCCGGCCCCGCCAGCGCCGTGATTGGCGCAGTGGGGGACGAGTGCCACAGCTGAGACGGGCCAGGCTACCTGAAGGACCCCGCATGTCCTCAGGTTTCACTCATGACCATCTGACAGCAGCAGCAGCTGCTCTGCCAACTCGTCGAGCCAAAGCCTCCAGGAGTCGAAGGAGAGGGAAATTCTGGCCCTAAAAGGTCTCTCCCTGGGATTTTGCACTCTCCACCCAACAGTAAGTACTGGGGTCAGCCTGGGCTGCTGCCAGGCCCCCGGGCAGGAGCTGCAGGGTCCTGGATGTCCCCAGGTTTTTTGTTGTTGCAGTGCCTGGAGCGGTACCAGCAACGTTCTGGGATTTGCTGTCTGAGCGCTGGAGGTGGATGGGACCTGGAAAGACTGTGTTGTTCCTGGGAGGGTGTTTAAGGCTGGAGGCACCTGCTGGACCCTCTGTATGAAAAACTGTCCAGGGCAGGGGACAAAGTCCCCACAAAGGTGCTGGCAGGGCACAGGGACGAGGGTGGCAGCAGCCAACGGGCCCTCAGTGGCCATAGAGCTGTGTCAGGATGAGAGAGGAAGGTGTAAGCAATGGGTTCCCAAGACACCTTCCCCACTGCAGAAAAGGAGCCACAGGCAGGGCTCACAAGTCGCAAGGCTCCTTTCTCCTGGCTTCTCCTCCTGGGGCTCTAAATATAAACCCCGGCCTGGGCAAGCCAAGGTTGCAGGAAAGGTCTGCGGGTGCTCCCAGTGTCTCCTTTCGGGAAGGGCCCTGTCTCTGCAGAGCTCCTGTCCCCCACGGGGCTGCAGGGAGGGATCCCTGCAGAGGGGAGAAGGTGGGACCCATGTGCTGCACGGGAATGTTGGGGATGGGGTGGTGGGGAATGGCAGGCTGCTCTCACACTGGAGCTGTGGGTGCACAGGCACAGCCAAAAGGGTGCCGGGGTGAACCCAGTGTGGGGTTCAAAGCTGAAATTCCTCCATGGGAATCAGTGCCAGGCTGGGGTTCAGCTCGGGGTTTTTGGGTGCTGTATCCCCCCTGTGCCAGCTCCTATCACTCGCTGCACGGAAAGGGCCTGCTGTGCACCCCTTGAGCCATTTTGGGGTTTATCCAGGGGCAGTCAGCCCCCAGTCCCCCCATTCCCCCATTCCTCCCCATTT
>VWZN01012256.1:45652-59784 GCA_013396955.1 Regulus satrapa | reverse complement strand
AAGCAGCCCTTGGTCTTTGGTTTTTTGCGGGGTGCAAAAGGACTAACCCCCCCCCCCCCTCTTTTCTCCACAGACATTCATAGTCCTCAACAAGGGCAAGTCCATCTTCCGCTTCTCGGCCACCCCTGCCCTCTACATGCTGGGCCCCTTCCACCCCATCCGCAGAGGAGCCATCAAAGTCCTCATCCATTCATATCCTTGATCTCTGGGATGTTGCTCCATGGCCAGGTCAAACCCAGGTGTTCAGAGTCCAAACAGCCCCAGGAGAGGGACAAGGGAAGGGGTTCATGATGGGGCAGTGAGGAAACCTCCTGGGCCCCCAGCACAGCCAGGAGCTGCTGTGCAGGGCTTCAGTCCCGAGAGCAGGGTCTTGATGGGCACCTTGGTGGCACTGAGAGCTCGCTCTTGGTTGGAGAAGGGAGGAATCAGTTTGGATGGAGAAAGGAAGAAGCCCAGGTGGTGAAGATTCCTAGGGAGAGGTTGAACGATTTTGAGGTCTAGGGAGACTTAGAAAGGAAGAGAATTGTCCATGGGATCTGGTCCCACTGGAAGTGGGTGAGCAGAAGAGCGCCAAGGAGGCTTTGGAAGAGGGAAGCAGAGGAACCAGGACAGAGAGGGAAAGGCAGGAAAGGAGCCCAAGAGCATGAGGGGCATTGAAGGGTGAGTGGAAGTGATCCCAGAGCTCTGGAAAACTGCGGGCTCATGGCCATGAGGGAGGAGGAAAAGAGGGAGGTTTTGCAGCAGAGGGGTCTAAGCCTGAGAGTTAAAGTTTTCTAGAAAAAGGTTGGAGGTTTTTGAGGTCTGGAGAGACTATGGAAGGAATAAAACTGTATCCCAAGGTGATGGAGAGGAAGGAAGGAACACAGCAGAGCCAGTACCATAGAGCTGGGACAGGCAGCAGAAAGGAAGGGAAGGGGCTGGGACCATGCAGGGGAGCAGAGAGGAAAAGAGGGAAATGTGAGCACAGGACTGAGGCAGGAGAACAGCAGGAGGAGCAGGGCAGGGTGAGGGACCAAGGTGGCAGCCAGGACAAGAGGAACAGGGACATTTGGCTTCCTGACCATGGGAAGGGGGGATCCAGGCACCATCCAGAGCATTTGTCCTTGACCAGGTTTTAAATTATTCAGCATGTTCATCATGATCACCATTTTAACCAACTGCGTGTTTATGACACTGAGCAACCCCCCAGCATGGTCCAAGAACGTGGAGTGAGTCCTGAGACCTCCCCAGCCAGGGGACAGCCCAGCTGGGCTATGTCCCTCAGGAGGGACAAGACCAAGGCTGGGAGAGAGGGGTGGGGATCCCGGCACCTTCTGAGCAGGAGAGGTGCCACTGGGAGGTGCTGGTGCCCATCAGAAGGGATGTCCACACTCTCCATCGGGCACTGAAGAGTGAGAATGTTTCAGAGATGCCCAAAATCTGGTGGAGTCCCATGTCTGGAGAGCCCTGAAGAGCAGGTTGGGCTGGGCTGGGTCAGCACTGTCAGTCTGGAGAGGCTGATCCACCTGTCCAGGGACCGTGGACAACCCAGGGGAGAGGGGAAATCCAGCATTTTCTGCTGTGGTTCTGTACAGTCAGGTCTCAGCAGGGCTTTACAAAGAGCGTGGGAGTGGCGGGACATTGGCAGGGACAGAGGTGTTCAGAATGGTCACCAGAGGGATTGGCACCTCAAGATATTCCAGCCCACCTTACGAGGTGAGGTAGAAACCTCTCCCAGTGCCCCAAAAACCCATCAGCCCCCAAACTCAGCTCCTCAGGATATTCCCCCTGGGAAGGTTGGACAAAGCCTGGGACCTGGGCAAGTGCTTCCCGAGTGACCAGTCCTGTTTCAGATATGCCTTCACTGGGATCTACACTTTTGAGTCTCTCATCAAGATCCTGTCGAGAGGATTCTGCATTGATGACTTCACATTCCTGCGTGACCCGTGGAACTGGCTGGATTTCATGGTCATCTCCATGGCGTGAGTCTGGTGGGATGGGGAGAACAGGAGGGAAATTTGGAGGAACAATGGGTGTTCCAGGCAGAACCCCTGGACCTCTTCCCTCTCCTGTCCCACAGCTACATTACCGAGTTCGTGGACCTGGGGAACATCTCTGCTCTCAGGACCTTCCGTGTCCTCCGTGCCTTGAAAACCATCACAGTGATACCAGGTGGGACTTAGAGAAGGGGCCTCCCCTCCATGCCTTGCCCTGAGCTCCAGTATTCCCACTGTTCCCAGCAATTCCTTGTTCTTTTGGCAGCTCCAAGAGAAAACAGAGAAAATTAGGTATTCGATAAATTTTCCACATAATTCAGCTTTCAGGTCAGGTCTTGCTGATTTTGCATCTTGAAATCAGCTGCACTCATCAGGTTGTTTAGCAACCCCCAAAGAGGCAGATGTGATGTTTTTAAGGCTCCTTGGAGATGACTTAAGAAAATTTGTGCTCCCAGTGGATTTATGGGTTTGATAAAGCAAATCTCTCCATTTTTGAAGCTATGGACTCAGTTTTGTGCCCATGGTTGACTGTTCTGGTGCTGAGGCTGAGATATTTAACAGGTATTGGTTTAACATCACCTGAAACATTCAGGCTCATGTGAAGAGGACCTTATCAAATCCCTCTGATTGCTGATTTTCAAATGTGATACCATTTCAACATTGTGCTTTCAACACCTAGTGCAAGCACACAGAAATCTGAAATGTGACATTGAACTAAAAATGAAATTTCCTTGTGGTGAATAAATCCTTGTGGTGTCCCTGCAGGCCCCAGATCATGAGGGTTCACATTTGAATGTTTTTTTCCTTCCTCAAACAAGCTAAAAAATGCATTGAACAAAAGGTAAACTGCTTCCTCTTTCTGGAATGACGCCCCCAAGGGCTCTGCAGAAATAGCAGTGGCAAAAATAAGCTGGTTTAGAACTGACCTTGCTCAAGCCCTTGAAGAACAGGATTTTTACCTAAATAGTTTGGGGAACGAGGAGCGGGCAGAAGGACAGGGCTAAAAATCATTTCCTTGGAGAATTTCTCCACATGAGAAAGTACAATCTCTTACATGGAGAGAAGTTCCAAAGATGAACATGGGGATGTCCCAGCACTGCCCATCATCCATGTGGTTTGGCTGGCAGGAACTCCATCCTCCATGGAAAAATCCCACTGAGGATCTGTGGAGGAGCCTCCTCTGGGGAGGGAGTGGTGATGCTGGGGGGTGAGATGAGTTATTCCAGGTGCAGATGTCACTTTGTCACCTTCACTTGGGCATACTAGGAATTTTCAAGCTTGAAGGGATCAGGGTGAAGGGTCTGGCTGGGCTCCCAACCACCCAAGGACTGCAGTTAGACCACAGAGGCTTTTCTGGAGCTGGGAGAAGTGCACAGCATCAGCCAGCAAAGAGCTTCTCGATGTTCCACTCTAAAGTGCTTCACTCCAGTGGTTTGATACAAAAAAAAAAGGTCAGATTATGGCATTTAAGGAAAAAAGAAAATCCAAAGGAACTGATGGCTGCCAGGCTGGGGTTGGTTTTGGTTTGGATATCCCAAGGCTGAGATGGGAAAGTCACCCGTACCAGCCCAAGGGTGACAGTTCTGGGGGCCCAGCTATGTGTGGGGACAGAGCTGGGATGTGACGTGAGCACAGGGCTGGGGGCCTGAACTCAATGGTGACATGACATGTCCCCACCAAAATCAGCACCTTTTGGGGACACCACAGCCTGCTCCCCACAATTAAAAAACAAGCAATCGGCTCAGTGGTGACACCTCCCCCCAGGGCTGAAGACAATCGTGGGGGCTCTGATCCAGTCGGTGAAGAAGCTCTCGGATGTGATGATCCTCACGGTTTTCTGCCTGAGTGTCTTCGCCCTCATCGGCCTCCAGCTCTTCATGGGCAACCTCCGGCAGAAGTGTGTGCGGTGGCCTCCCCCCAACAGCACCTTCCTGGAGGATTTGGAGCTGGACAATGACACCTTGGTCAACTCTACCTTCTATGACTTCATGGATGACTTCACTGGGAACTTCACTGGGAACTTCACCGGGAACTTCACCGGGAATTTCACTAGCAACAGCACCTTTGACTTCGAGGCCTACATCAGTGATGAAGGTAAAGCTCCTACAGCCCCTTCTCCTCTGACCCCTCACCCAGGCGCGCTCCTCACTTTCCTGCTCCTCTTGGCCACTCCAAGCTTTGCTCACATGGATCCTCCTGCCAAGGCTGGTGAGTGGAACAGGCTGTGCACCATCACAGAAGGGACAGATGGGATCAAATCCCTCTGGACAGGGAAAATGAGATCCACCTGAGCAAGCTAAACTCTTCTAGGAAGGTTTCATTGCAGGAAGGTTTGGATGGAGCAGTGTCTCTCTCTCTCACTTGCTGGTCAGGGCCAATGTCCACTTGGGGTGGTTGCAGCAGGGAGACCAAACCCTTGAGTAGCAGATGGAACTTTGGGTGGAAAACTGGGGGAAAGGGACAGGAATTACATTTTTAACCCACTTTTCACTATCTGGATCCTTCCCCAGGTACCACAGTGCCCAATGAATCCTTTATGCAACACCACAAAAGCCACAGGAGAGGAGGGAGTGAGGGAGGGAGGGAGAGGTGGGATCAGCACAGGTCCTCAGGTGCTCCTTTCTAATGTCTTCTCTGAAAATTTTCCCTGAAGTGTGGTGGGTTTTTTGTTTGTTCTTTAGTTTTGAGTTTTTTAACTCCATGAAAATGTAAAAATCTCAGCAAATCCAGCTGGTAGTGCTGAAGGGTGGCAGGGTGCCCCACAGGGATGCTCTGCCCCTCATTCAGGACACTCAGCAGAGTTCAGAAGGCCGGGCTGGGTCTCAGCTGAGCTGTTTGGGCCAACAATTGTCTCCAGCATTCATTACAGAAAGGTTTTGGTAGGGGGACATAGGATCTGATGAGCTCCATGCAAAGAGCCCAAGGCCATGAGTGCAGTGGAGCAAAAAACCTGGAATTGCACAAACAGGATATTTTCTCCCAGAGCCCACACACAATAAAGAGAAGCCTCATGGCAAGAAGGCAGACAGAGCCAGGGAGGATCCAGAAAGCTCCAGAAGTCCTGGAAGGGCTGTGCTGGGTGATGTTCAGGTTGGACCCAGCTGCCTTCTGCCATATCCAGGTGTGGGTGTCTGCAGATGTTCCCCTGTGTCTCCGGGACATCTGACCTGTGGTGGCACTGCTTGGCAGCTCCTGTGACTCTGGATCTGTGCTGGAGCCATAAGGAAGAGCTTTAAGAATCCCTGGTCTGCGAGCAAGGTGGGGGTGTCCCCACCAAGGATGGGAGCACTAGGAGAAGGTGTAGCCATGGAGCAGGAACATTTTCCCCAGGTTTTTCTGGGACTCCTGCAGTGCCCATGTTTGGTGCTTCCTGCGAATACTCTGACTTTTCAGGAAAACAGGCCCTGATCCTTTGACCTCATGTTAACCCATTTTCCAAGTGGCTTGGCCCTGGCCAGATCCACAGCTCTTTCCAGGAAGGGACCTGGCTGGATTAATGAAACAATCTCAGGAGCTCCCTGAGACAGAGACAAGACAAACAACAAAATCAACAGACTGTAGATGCCCATGTGCCTGACACTGGGAGTCAGCAAATTTCCCTGGGATTCCAGGAATTTCCCCAACAGCAAGTTGCACCCAAGAGTCTGAAATCAGTATTTGTGCTTATTTATTTATTTCTCTTGCTTCTTCCCCACCTGCAAAGCCAATCACTACTTCCTGGAGGGAGCCCTCGATGCCCTGCTCTGCGGGAACAGCAGCGATGCTGGGTAAGACCCCCTCCCTCTGGAGGCCTGGGAGGGGACAAGGAGCTGGCACAGCTCCTGAGACCCTGACGCTCGAGATGGGACAGGGTTGGGAATGTGGCTCTGCAGGGGAGCAGTCCAGGAGTCCCAATGGATCCATTTGAGGACCATCCAGAGGGTGTCAGCAGGATCATCCCAAGGGTATCAACTTGAGGGTGTGTTGATCCAGGCATCCCAACTGTACCAGCCTTGGGGCTGTTAGCTGCAGCATCCTGAGGGTATCAGCTAAAGGGGATGTGAGTCAGAGCATCCCAATGGCATCAGCTCGAGGGCATCAGTTTGGGCATCGCAACTGTATCAGCTGCAGGTGGAATCTGTTCAGGAATCTCAAATTTATCAGCTTGAGGATAAAGTATCTGAGCATCCTGCCTGTACCAGCTTCAGGGTATCTGACAGGGGCAGGCAGTATCAGTCCCACCTGTCTGACCCTGGAGGGTCCCTCTGCTGCACCCACTCTCCACAGGGTTGGGTTTGGCTGTGTCAGGGTCTCATCCCTGTTGCCTTGGCAGGAAGTGCCCCGAGGGCTACGAGTGCATGAAGGCCGGGAGGAACCCCAACTATGGCTACACCAGCTACGACACCTTCAGCTGGGCCTTCCTGGCCCTCTTCCGCCTCATGACCCAGGACTACTGGGAGAACCTCTTCCAGCTGGTAGGCACCACCCATCCTTCCCTGTGCAAACATTCTTCTTGCTTCCCTGCTGCCCCTGAGCTGAAAAGTCTCTGACTGGAAGCTTGTGGGTCCTTCTTCCTGTGGTTTGTGGATACAGTCAGGATCAGGGAGATGGGGATGGTCCTATTTGCTACTTCCCTAACATGAGAGTGCAGCATATTTCCCAGATTTATAAGATTTTTCAGAGTATCTCTGGCTCGAGCTGAGAGACAGGATAAGGAGAAGAAGCCAGGTCATTTGTGCCCCCGTTGAGTTGTCCTCTAGGGAGACACCACAAAACCCCAGCTGACCCCAGCTCCAGAGGCTGACCAGGCAGAAGGGATCCTACACCTAAGGCTGCCCCTGTCCTCTGGAAGGTTGGCCCAGATGATCAGAGTCAGAAAAGGACCAGGTTGGCCTGAAGGTGAGACCTGAGAAGGTGGGGGCTGAGCAAAGCAAGTCAGTGATGGAATATTGGTCCCACCCCCATCGCTCCCAGCCCTTGGGAACCTTGGGAACCAAAGTTTCTCTCTGCCTCCCACCGGTCCCAACCCAGTGCCAGGGCCTGCAGGAAGCTCCACTGGGAATTATCAATCCTTGGAGAAGACAGGAACAAATTATTTCCCTCCTACCACAACCAGGAGGGCATCCCAGGGCAGCACCTTCTCTTGGGAGCGTCACCAAAGTGACATTGTGACATCCCTGACACCTCTTCCCACAGACACTGCGAGCAGCAGGAAAAACCTACATGATCTTCTTTGTGGTCGTCATCTTCCTGGGCTCCTTCTACCTCATCAACCTCATCCTGGCTGTGGTGGCCATGGCTTACGCTGAGCAGAATGATGCCACCATGCTGGAGGAGCAGCAGAAGGAGGAAGAATTCCAGCAGCTCATGGAGCAGCTGAAGAAGCAGCAAGAGGAGCAGGAAAGGCTGGTGAGTTGGAAGAGTGGAGGCCAAAATGAGGGGTCTTGGGAATAGGGAGAGGAGATGGAGGCAGCAACAAGCATGGAGAAAAATCCAAAGAAAAACTCCATTTGGTCCATAGCAAGTAAAGACAGAATGGAGTAACTATTTTGGGCATCACATCTGAATCAAAAAACTGACATAACTATATGGGTAGGGTCAAAAAAGACTGAAAATATCAAATTTCCACATCCAAATCCCAGCCAGGGAGCACTGGGAGGCAGCAGAGAGGAGCAGCACAGGGGTGAGGTGTTGTTTGAGAGGAGGATGAGTTGACGGACACAAAAGGCCTCAGAAGTTCCAGTGGATCCTGGAAGCACATCAGGAAGCCTGGCAGGAGCCCAGCTCAGTGTCACCAGGGCACAAAGGAGGCCTTCAGGGAAAATGAGGCAGCTGCAGCACAGCTCAATGTGCCAGCAAACCCTTAGCTTTGGAGACACAACAAAGGACTCCAGACACCCTGAGCCTCACCAGGGAGGTCCTGGTGTCCTTATGGGAGCCAAGGAAACCTGGAATGGTGGAAGTGTTCATGCTCATTGCAGGAGGATTGGAAATGAATGGTCTTTCCACTGCTTTCCAACCCAAACCACTCTAGATTCCATAAATACCAGGTAGGAAAGGACCTCTGGGATCATCTGTTCCAGCCTTGCCTGGCCAAAGTACATTCCAAGATGTCCTATTATGGTCCCAGGATGTCACCTTCATCCCTTTTCCATCCTTGAGAATGTTTTTCACTACAACATTCCTATAAAAACATGGCCAAAAGCATCTGCTGCTGCAGCCCAGCCATTTTCCAGCTTGAATCATCATTTTGGTCCATGTCAGCAACATCTGCAGAAGACATCCCTGTAAATCTCTTTGTCTGGGCAAGACAGCACCTCCGTCAAGTGTAGAGACACAAAGCAATGTTTGACTCTCTCCAGAGCCTCTTATCTCTCTTCTCTTATCTGTCCAGAGCCACAACATCCCCTGGGAAGCGGCTTGCTCCTCTCTGGCTGCTGCTGTTTGCAGGAAGGGTCTGAGCCAGCCCTGCCCCAGGGCTGGGGACTCTGGGGGCTGGGTCAGGCTGGTGCTGTGGCAAATCAACCAAGGAATTGCCCAAAGGCTTTGGTAAGGGATGTCCTCCTTTAGAGCCACACAGAGAAATTAAAAACACTGAGAGAAATAAGCTGAGAGGGAGGGCAAAGCACCTACAAGAAATGGGGCTTGATTCAATATACCATGATTAAAGGTGGAAAATGTCCTGGATTTCAGCAATGTGCTGTGAGAACAGAGAATTTTCCACTCTGCTCTGGCATCCTCAATGCTACAAGAGGGTGTAATAAACTTCAAATTATAATACCACTGTTGGAAATACATATATTTTTTTTTAAATGAATTTACATGCAAAGGAACTGTGATAATACAACATCTAGTGCAAGGAGTTCCTGGAGGTTCCATTTCAGTAAGAGCTTTGAGGATTTTGCTTCTTTGCCATTTTCAATGTGAGCTCATTGCAAAGGGTAAAGTTTCCCACTTGAGGAACCAAGGTTTGCTTAGTTTTGTCCTTAGGAATCCTTCTACCTGATCAAATCTAAACAGATCCAACTCAGCTGTGGAGAGCTCAGTGCAGGGAGGGAAAGGGAAAGGGAAAGGGAAAGGGAAAGGGAAAGGGAAAGGGAAAGGGAAAGGGAAAGGGAAAGGCTTGGAAATCCTGTGACAGCTTGGGTTGGAAGGGACACCTGAAAGCTCATCCAGTCCCACACCTGCAATGGGACACCTCCCACTACCCCAGGTGGCTCCAAGCCTCATCCATCCAGCAGTTCTGCAGATGGAAGGGATTTCCCACTCCCCGGAGCCCTGAGCCACTGGGAGATGTGTCCATGGCTGCAGACACAGTGTTGACAAGAATTGTCACGGGGTTGTGCAGTTGCAGGAGCGTTCATCCAGCAGTGATTCCCTGCCCAGCAGCGTGGCCGGGAAGGGGCACGACTCGGACCTCAATAGTGACCAGGACAAGGCCAAGGACTGCAACGGGCAGGTGGTGCCCAAGATCACCCTGCAGAGATCCGACACCGTGATTGACGTAGGTGCTACCTCTGCCCCTGCCATCCCTGAGGGTGCCCACCCTGACCAGCCTCCTGATGGGACAGGCTTGTGTCCACCTTGCTGGGTTGTGTTGGGTCCCACAAGCCTTTCTGGGGTCCTCACCTTGCACCCAGAGGTCTCTCCAGACCATTCTGTGTTTTGTTCCTGCTCGGTTTTTCAGAGCATGGAATAACTCTGCATCACTCCTTCCTCTCCTCCCAGTTCAACCCCACTTATGAGCCAGAGAAGCCAGACCTCAACCACCTCACTGTGGGCAACCAAGATGGGCCAGGCCTGGACAAGAGAGTGGGAAGTGCCATCAGTGTCATCTCCAACGCTGTGGAAGGTATGTCCCACTGGATTAGGGTCCTGGGCAGTGCTGGAGGGCCTGGGTTGGTGACAGTGGCTGTCCCAAATCCCCAGCCCCACACAAGGGATGACTCCAGCCCTGGAATCTCCATACAGGTTTGGTGATGCACCAGACTTTTCATCATAGCTCACTGGGATGACACCTGGAGGCAATAATCCAATATCTCACACAAATTAATAGGATTACAAGTGATTACAGAACTCTCCAGAGCCAACTGGAAACTGCCGAGAAGCTTCTCAGGAGCTGCTTTTTCAGCTTCAGCAAAAAACCACCATGAATTTAACAGTTCATGTTCCTTCTCCCCTCAAAAATGAGCACAAAACCCTCTGGTCAGCCCAGAGCAGTCCACTTGGATGTCCTGGCCATCTCAGAGTGGCAGGGACACCTCAAACCCTGCCCAGGGGCTGGGAGCAGGATTAGATCCACAGTTCCCTGGCTGATCTGCCTTTGCATCCCTTTCCAGTTTGGAGAGCGAGGTCTGCACCAGTTCTGTGCCTGGGCATGGGAAGGCTCCTTCTTTTAGACCCCATATTTTTTGGGTGCCTCAATACAAAAAGATCTAAAGATTTTAGAGAGTGTCCAGAGGAGGGCTAAGAAGATGATGATGTGGAGGAGCCACATGAGGAGTGGCTGAGGTCACTGGGTTTGTCCAGCTGGAGAAGAGCAGCCTGAGGTCAGACCTCAGCTCCTCCCCAGGGGCAGCTCCGATCTCTGCTCCCTGTGACAGGGACAGGACAAGGGAACAGCTGGAGCTGAGTCAGGGGAATTTGGGATGGATCTCAGGGAAAGGTTCTCCCCGCAGAGGGTGATGGCACTGCCCAGGCTCCCCAGGGGATGAACACAGCGCCAAAGCTGCCAGAGCTCCAGAGGGTTTGGACAGTGCTGCCAGAGATGCCCAGGGTGGGATTGTTGGGGTGTCTGGGCAGGGCCAGGGGCTGATTCAATGATCCCTGTGGAATTCTTCCAGCTCAGGATATTCCACGATATTAAAATCATAGATCATCCAGGGCTGGTCCAGGACCTCAGGAGAACTTCTCCCACCCAGGTGAGGACAAGATAATCCCCCACTTTTCCTTTCCCACCCTCAGAGCTGGAAGAAGCTCATCAGAAATGCCCACCCTGGTGGTACAAATTCGCCCACACATTCCTGGTCTGGAATTGCTGCCGTCCATGGGTGAAGCTAAAAGAGTTTGTCAAGCTGGTGGTGATGGACCCCTTCGTGGACCTGGGCATCACCATCTGCATCGTGCTCAACACTCTCTTCATGGCCATGGAGCACTACCCCATGACGGAGGAGTTCGAGAACGTGCTGAGCGTGGGGAACCTGGTAGGGAGCTCCAGCCCTCCCTTCCCAGCCCCGCAGCCCCATCCTGCAGGGCAGACCCCCTCTGCTGCTGCGTGGAACACCCCAGCTGCTGACGAAGCCCTGCAGGGCTCTGCCCACAGCATCCCTGCACGGGGCTGGGCTCCAGGCCGGCCCAGACCGAGGGCATCGATGTGGGATTGGGATCCATCATTCCCCGCTCCCCTCCTGCTTCAGTTCCTGTCCGGTGTGGCGCATCCTGAGCCTCTGCATCGCCACCCTCTGCCAGCCCTGGGTGACACCACAGTGTCCCTGAAATGTTAAGTGGCCACGGGTGTTCCAGATTGTGGGAACAAACAGGTCCCCACTGATCAGAAAGCAACAATGCAGCAATGCTTTAAAATTATTAACAATGAGGGATTTTCCCAGTGGAATCGCTACAAATCTCAGCTGTCCTATTTTATAGGTGCATTTAGTGGCTGCTCCTGCTTGGAGCTGGTCACAAATGGCTCTGAGCTGGATGGATCTGCTGGTGGGACAAGCCCAGGAGTCCCCTGGGAGCAGTGGAAATGCACCAGGGAATGGGAGAGCTCTCATCTCCTCTGCTGCCACTTTGCCCGGCTCCAGCACCTGCCGGGGCCTCGGGAAGCGCAGCCCTGGAGTGCGGGCGGGCGGGACCGGCTCTGGTTTCATTCAGGAAACACAAGGGGATTAATGGGCCGGTGCTCAAGGCACGGCCGGGCTGAGGCGGCTCCAGCCCTTCCTTCCAGCCAGGAGTGGATTCTGGCTGAAGGATCTGCTGGGCAAGGGCCAGGTGGGGATAGGAGCAGGCCGAGGAGATCTCACTGAGCCGGGGTCCCTCCTCATCCCCTGCCTGTGCCCGAGGTGGAGCTGCAGCGCTGCTGCCTGTCCCCGCAGCGTGTAGAGGACAAGGGCAGGGAGCAGCTGCAAGGAGCAGGACCGGGGATGTTTGTGGGCAAGGGACATTGTGCAGATCATCCCCTGAATACTGGAGCAGGAACAGGGCAGGGGACATTTGTGGGCTGGCATGCTGGGGACATGTGGGGACAATCTCCCGGGATACTGGAGCAGGACAAGGGACATTTGTCACCTGCCATGCAAAGGACATGTGGGGACAATCCCCTGAGATGCAGCTGCAGGAGCGGGACAGAAATATTTGGGGGCTTGCAAGGGACGTGTGGGGACAACCCCCATGGGATCCCTCCCTGCTCCGTGAGGGACAGACCTGTCCCAACTCCATCCCCAGCCAGGGCAAACCTGTCACCGGGCCCTCTGCGTGTGCTGTGCCATGGAATTGCAGCAGGGATGCCAATTGTCACCTGGCTGAGCCCTCTCTGCAGTGACGCCATACCAGAGGTGCTGTTGTGGTCCCAGCAAAGGAGCAATGTGCAAAATCCAGCTCAGCAGTCACAGGGCTCAGTGATGGACAGGAGCATCCCAGTAGCAGCTCAGTTCCCAGTGCTGGGCATCCGTGATTTCCCAGCCATTCCAAAGGTGTCTCTTTGCCAAGGAAATTTTATTTATAATTTCCAGCTGCCAACACTCACCTTTGTGTCCCTCCAGAGTAATCAGTCACAAGTATTCCCAGTCTGACTTCACCAGCCACACTGGGCAGCATCTGGGGAGCCTGTTCCCAGCGGGGACTGGCCCTAACAGGGTGAAATGTTTTGGGAATACACCAAAAATGAGGGATGCTGCCCCCATGACCCCACCCCACAGCTCAGCACGGTTTATGAACAAATGATTAAGGGTGCTGCTTCCCACAGGTCTTCACAGGGATCTTCACGGCAGAGATGGTCCTGAAGCTCATTGCTCTGGATCCCTATGAGTATTTCCAGCAGGGCTGGAACATCTTCGACAGCTTCATCGTCACTCTGAGCCTGGTGGAGCTGGGTTTGGCCAACGTGCAGGGGCTCTCTGTGCTCCGCTCCTTCCGCCTGGTACGTGCTGGGGACACCACCATGCCAGGGGACACTGCCTGCAGTGACAGGGACAGGGTGGCGATGGCTTGTTTGGCCTCCTTCATGGTGGAGGCTCAGCTAGGGAGGGACCAAGGTGGCCCCTGTTAAAGGTAACACTGAGTCAAGTTAGCTATTCAGGGAAGTCAGAGCAGTTGACCCCTCCTGCCTTGTTTAAACAGCCCTGGCAGGGTCAAGTGGCAGTGTCACAGCCTTGCAATGACCCCCCCATCCAGCCCCCTTCTCTCCTTCCCCCCCACAGCTGAGGGTTTTCAAGCTGGCCAAGTCCTGGCCCACCCTCAACATGCTCATCAAGATCATCGGCAACTCCGTGGGTGCCCTGGGCAACCTCACACTGGTTCTGGCCATCATCGTCTTCATCTTTGCCGTGGTGGGGATGCAGCTCTTCGGCAAGAGCTACATCGAGTGCGTGTGCAAGATCTCTGTGGACTGCACCCTGCCCCGCTGGCACATGAACGACTTCTTCCACTCCTTCCTCATCGTCTTCCGCATCCTCTGCGGGGAGTGGATCGAGACCATGTGGGACTGCATGGAGGTGGCTGGCCAGACCATGTGCCTCATCGTCTTCATGATGGTCATGGTCATCGGGAACCTCGTGGTGAGGCTGGGTGCCGAGGGTCCCTCAATGGGGGCAGGGACAGAGGGGGGCGGTGGGGTGGGGACATCTCTGTCCAGCTCAGCTTTTCCATGGCTGTGCCCACGGGCAGAGCCTGGCTGGAGCTGCAGGGAGCACAGGGATCCTCATCCCTTCCCAGGACCTTGGGATGGGCTTTGTCAGCTCTGTGTGAAACAGAGGGAGAAAAGATTCCTGAGGGACCTACAGCTGAAACCAGACCAGGAATTGAGGTGAAACTGAGGCACCCAAAACACAAATGGGTTTTAGGAACAGGCAGGAGCAATTTTGGGATAAAACAGAGCTCAGCTTCAAGCTGCCTTGTGTCCTTCACTTGGCTTTTCCAACTTTCCTGCCCCATTTGCCACTCTCTTGATGAGGGATA
>VWZN01012256.1:6666-33088 GCA_013396955.1 Regulus satrapa | reverse complement strand
AAAAAAAAAAAACCCAAAAAAAAAACCTTAGGAAGGGGTTTCCTCTTAGCCAACAAGGAAAAGGGACAGGGTAGAAGATGGGAGGGGAAGGTATCACCAGGGAATTACTACAGGTGGGTGCAGTCAGCACCAAGGCTGGTGCTGCAAAGAAGCCCCTGCACAGCACAGGGTGCAGGAGTAGGAGGAGAGGCTCTGTCTTACGCCTGCAGCCTTTGGAAAGTTCAGTCTACTCCAGCCATAGGTTGTGGGACTTTGCGTGGGGCAGGTGACAACTGGAAAAAAGGCACAGGTGTCCCCTGCAGGCAGTGGGCGAATGCAGCCGGGTTCCACTGAACTCCCCACAGCTGGGCCAGGCAGCAAAGGGGAACTGCTCACCACAGCTTTAATAAAAATATGGGTGTGGGCTCCATTATGCAGCAGGCTGGGGCTACTCCCATCACATCCAGGGGAACTGGTAGCTGCAGAATCAGAAAGCAGCCCCAGCTGATGACCCTGCTTCTAAATTCAGCTTCCTCTACAGTCTCATTGTTCCATCAGATTCAGGAAACAAGACATGCAGACCTTTTGCTTAACAAATCAGCAGCAAAAGGCTGTAAGAGACACAATGGAGACCCTGTAAAAGATTCGGTGTAGTCTCCCACCTCACTGGGATGGGAATTCAGCAGAACCAGAGACAGGATATGGAAGTCAGGACTATGGAGGTGGCACAGTTTGGGATGGAAAGGAGGCAGCTGGTGCTGGCACAGCTCTGCCTTTGGGAAAATGACTTTGAACTCAAGAGGAGAAGGGAGAAAAGAGCTTCTTTTCCTGACCTTGTTTTGGGAAATCACTGGTAGCCTCAGCCCCAGAATGGTCCATGTATATTCTCGGGAGAATTTTGATATTTTTGGGACATTTTTCTTGTGAATTCAACCCATGTTTCTCTCCTGCCATTCCCACAGAGAAGCCAGAGTGCTCAGAGCTAAACCCGAGACACACACCCATCACCTTTCCTATTCTTCCCAGCCCCAAACAACTCCCAGAAAATACAGGAGTTGCCATAGAATCCATTCCACTGCCATAGAATCACAGACTCCTTTGTGCTGGAAAAAACTCCAAGTCTGACCATTCCTGTTCCCACAGGCAACCTTCAAAGGCTGGATGGATATCATGTACGCGGCCGTGGACTCACGTGAGGTGAGGGGACATGCAGGGACACTGCTGGTTCCAGGGGTGGGTTCCCCTCGCCAGACTGGGAACAGGATCCCAGAACTGAGGCTGGGATGGATCCTTGGTTACAGCATCACCTCTGGTTCTGCCTTTTGGTGCTGGGAGTGGCCTGCATCCTACCCATGACTTCAGCCATTTGGTTTAATGAGTTATTCAAAAACCCAAGTGTTTGAAGAGTGTCGTGCAAAGGCTATTCCTACTGTTATCCATCCCAAAAGTGTCCCCACAGCAGAAGGGATTTCCTACTGTTTTCCAATCACATTGGGGGTCACCTCACACACCGACAGGCCTGAAGGGGTAGTTTTCATTGCCTTTTTTTAGCACCCTCCCATCATCTCTGAAAATCCCTCAGGCCTCTGCCACAGCTGGATAAAAGCTGGTTTGGGAGAAAATCCTCCCTGTTCTGCCAACAGCTTTCCTCAAAATGGGGGAAGCCAACGGGGTCACCTTGGGGTGTCTCTGGTCAAACACAGAGCAGGATTAAGGTATGCTTCTTGGGATGAGGAGCATTGTCCAGGATTGGCACCCAACTCTGCCGGTGTGACAAATTAGTCCACTTTTCTTTTTCCCTCTCAGATGTATTTCAGCCCTTGGAATGATGATTATTGGGAAGAAATTAATTTGCTGATTAATATCACTGCAAAGGACATCCTTTCCCATTCCCCAGCCCATGTTGTGGGACCACGGGTCAGCATGTCCTTGTCCCTCACATGGATGTCCTTTCCCTGCTCCCATTGGGAATACACAGCCAAAAGTTTTGGAGCAGACACCCCCTAGCTCTGTCCAAACACCAAAAGCCCTTGTCTGAGGGCTTGGGGACACCCTTTTGGGACAGGGTCAGTCTCACATTTCCCATCTCTCCTGGCCAGATTGAAGAGCAGCCACAGTATGAGATCAACCTCTACATGTACATCTACTTTGTCATCTTCATCATCTTTGGTGCCTTCTTCACCCTGAACCTCTTCATCGGCGTCATCATCGACAACTTCAACCAGCAGAAGAAAAAGATGAGTATTTCCTGGCTCTCGGCTGGAGTGGGCCAGCACAGTGGTGGGGTGATGGGACCAGGGCCATCATGCCCGGTAGGATGGGTCCCAGGATTCTTATCCATCCATGGCTTCCTGCACTGGACAAATGGCACATGGAGCTTTGTGTCCTGGTCATAGCAGTTACAGAGGATTTAATTTATGGGTGCAGACGGAGGAAGCAAAGGGAGGCTGTGTTTTCTCTTGCCTGGGCCATCACTTTTTTTTTTTTTTTTCCCCACCCTGGGATAATTTCCCAAGCATGAGGTTGAGACTCAACTTCTGTTTGCAAACCAGTAGCTCAGGACTGACCCCTGGAGCAGGGGGTGGGCAGAGGGCAGGCAGGACCAAGGACACGGGTGGTGCTGAGCGAGGTCTGCAGGACACAGGGAGAAGACCTTGATCCCAGCACATCTCTGAGGGGTTGAAGATACTTGGTGGGAAGGGACATGGTCAAACACCCTTGGTGGGAGGAGAATTCCTGAGACTAACAGCAGTGATTCCTTTTATACTTTGGAGGCAAAGACATCTTCATGACAGAAGAGCAGAAGAAATACTACAATGCCATGAAGAAGCTGGGCTCCAAGAAACCCCAGAAGCCCATCCCCAGGCCAGCGGTACGTTGGGCTTATCCTCCTGGACTGGAGCATGCAGAGAACACTTCAAGCCACCAGCTACCCCAGAGGGAATGAGCAGGATTCAGGGAAGAACATTTGCCCCATTGTTATTCTTCAGACAGGACCTGGCCAAGAACTGGGGCTTCAGAAGAGGGTGACATCAAGCCATCCCCTTCGGGTCTGCCCTTTAGCCCTTGCTCTGCTGGCAAGGGCAATGATGGTGTTTCTTTTGCAGGAATTTGGGTTTTTCCTAGTTTGACTCCCAGCTCCTCTCTGAAAGAAGCTGGGCTCAGGGAAAGCTCAGCTTTCAACCCCCTCCCCTCCCCCCCCAGAAGGGATCCTGATCCAGGATCCTGGCCAAAACATCCTCAGCTGTGATTTGGGTTTTGTAGTCCTGCACAAGGGAGGTGCTTCCCATGTGTTAATTTGTGCCCTATTAGCTGTGGGTGTAATTAGCAAGTGACTGTGCCCACTCCTCCTGCCCATGGCATTTTCAGGTGTGCTCCATCCTGAAAGATGCTTGGAATCCTCCCCCATAACTTTTTTGGGGGCTGTGAGAGCCATGCTGGCCATAACCCTGAGGTTTCCCACACTTGTAAATATGGTTCCTTCTTCTCTTTCTGTTGTGTTTTTGTTTTGTTGTGTCTGTTCTTTGTTTCCACCTCTTCTCTGGTGCTCCATCTCACCCACGTATCCCTCACTGCAGAACAAATTCCAAGGGAAAGTATTTGACTTTGTTACCAAGCAAGTGTTTGACATCACCATCATGATCCTGATTTGCCTGAACATGGTGACTATGATGGTAGAAACAGATGACCAGAGCGAGCTCAAAACCTCTGTCCTCTACAAGATAAACCTGGTCTTCATTGTCATCTTCACCGGGGAGTGCGTGCTCAAGATGTTTGCCCTGCGCCACTACTTTTTCACTGTGGGCTGGAACATCTTTGATTTTGTGGTGGTCATCCTCTCCATCCTAGGTGAGTCTTACTGTTTCCCACCAGTCCCTCAGGGATCCCACTGGACAATGAAGAGTGGAAGTGGTCTCACCAATCCACATGCACCGAGCTGTCACTGGACCCTGCTTGCACCCATCCTTTGAGCAAGGCCAAGCCAGCAGGACCCTGAGACATGACAGATGTGATGCCACTCCAGGCCACCAGGCTGGGTGAGGGGCTGGGGATATCTCTGCTCCTTCTTGGTGTTATTTCCCTTGGTGTTCTCTTTCTCTGAAACAGTGCAGCCAGTGTTTAACCCTTGGGTCTGTGCTCAGAGGTTATTTTTTAATGTTTTCCCTGTCACTGAAGGAGCCATCGGGGTGGCCTCACGTCACTGTGTCTGCCCAGACGGAGTGGAGCAGCTCCCCTTCACGTCCCATTGGTGGCACACCAAACTCATCTGTCCTTCATCCCTCCACAGGTATCGTCCTCTCGGACATCATTGAGAAGTACTTTGTGTCCCCCACCCTCTTCAGGGTCATCCGGCTGGCGAGGATTGGCCGCGTGCTCCGGCTGATCCGTGGGGCCAAAGGCATCCGGACGCTCCTCTTTGCCCTGATGATGTCCCTGCCTGCCCTGTTCAACATCGGACTCCTGCTCTTCCTTGTCATGTTCATCTACTCCATCTTCGGGATGTCAAATTTTGCATACGTCAAGAAGGAGTCAGGGATTGATGACATCTTCAACTTTGAAACCTTCGGGAACAGCATCATCTGCCTCTTCCAGATCACCACGTCGGCGGGATGGGATGGGCTCCTCAACCCCATCCTCAATAGCGCTCCCCCAGACTGTGACCCCGAGCTGGAGAACCCTGGGAGTTCAGTGAAAGGAGACTGTGGGAACCCCGCCATTGGCATCTTCTTCTTCTGCAGCTACATCATCATCTCCTTCCTCATTGTGGTGAACATGTACATCGCCATCATCCTGGAGAACTTCAGCGTGGCCACGGAGGAGAGCAGCGAGCCCCTCTGCGAAGATGATTTTGAAATGTTTTATGAAACCTGGGAGAAGTTTGACCCGGATGCCACCCAGTTCATCGCCTACAGCACCTTGTCTGACTTTGTGGACACCTTGCAGGAGCCACTCAGAGTTCCCAAGCCCAACAAGATCAAACTCATCACCATGGATCTACCAATGGTTGCTGGGGACAAAATCCACTGCCTAGACATCCTCTTTGCTCTGACTAAGGAAGTGCTGGGAGACTCGGGAGAGATGGATGCTCTGAAGGCCACCATGGAGGAGAAGTTCATGGCTGCCAACCCCTCAAAGGTTTCCTATGAACCCATCACCACCACCCTGAAGAGGAAACACGAGGAGGTCTGTGCTACCAAGATCCAGAGGGCTTTCCGGAGGTACCTCCTGAGGCGCTCGGTGAAGCAGGCGTCCTACATGTACAGGCACAGCCAGGATGGCCTGGGCGAGGACGCGCCCGAGAAGGAAGGGCTGATCGCCACCAAAATGCAGGAGATCTATGGGAACACTGGGACAGATGTGGAGACAGGCCCTGCCTTGGGCCTCAAGCCCATTCCCACCTCAGAGACTCCCCAGGATGCTCCTGAGGAAGCACAGGCTTGGGATAAGGAACGCGTGGTGAAAGAGTCGTTGGTGTAACACCAGGAGATTCCACCTCTGGCCCAGCCTGAAGAGACTTTATTTGCATCTCCTATTGAAAGCTCTTCCATGCACAGATCTCTAGATCTTATATATTGAGCTAATTTCAAATATTTCAAGCAAACACCTTAATTTCAAAGCAGGATCTCCTCCTGATCCTTGGTTTTAAAGCCCACTGCACTTGCAAAGAGTTTAATTCTTTTTCTTAGGAGAACTCAAATGTGAAATCTGTTGTCAGTGAAAGAGAAACAAGTTTGTTTTGAAATCATCTCATCATGGTAACGATGGTTTTCAGGCATGAACAGAAGAGTATGGTTGTCCTTTCACTTAAAGTAATTATTTATTAATGTTATTTCACAATTAAGAGATTTTCCTGTATTTTGTTCTCCCAGAATGCAGCCAAGCAACCGGTGAAAGATGAGCCAAGTGAAATAATATTAAGAATAATTACAGAAACAGAAGGTTTTGTGAACAAAAATCTCCAAAGTCTTAAAGTAGCACCTTTCTTTTGAACCTCTGAATAAGCTTAATGATTATTTTTTTTGTTACACAAGAGAAAGTGCAATTATGTCTTAAAAATTGGTTTGCAAAGCCAAAGCAAAGCATCTGCAGATTTGTTCTCAGGGTTAAATATCATGTTTTCAAGGTCTCAGAATATGCATTGAAACCAGAAATCATTCAGCTCTCAGTAGGATGACTGTAAACACTATTAATAGTCGGGTTTTACTCTGTTTTTCCATTTCCATCCAGGTTTTGTGGCAGAAAAGCAATGGGCAAAGGTAGGATTTGGAAAACATCCTCCAGGACTCTCCAGGATAAAACTCTCAAGGGTATTTTTCTAGCCCTGCTGCAAGAGGAACCATCCCCCTGGAGTGCTCTTGGCTGGTGTTCCAAATGTCCTCTTTGTTAGTGTTAATTACTGAGATGCACCCCCAGGGATTGGAGCAGATGTGTGAATGGTCCTTTCCACGAGCTGCTTTAGGGGTGCCCTAAATCCCACCCATGCATGTAATAAACGATCCCACTGGGGTGTGAATCCCAAAATCCTCAGGCAGAGCATCCTTCTCTAGGCTGGGACTGTGGAGAGGCCCTGGTGGCACATCCTGGATGGGCCAGGCAGGTCCTCACCAGGAAACCTCCAGGCAGAGGAGCATTTTCCCAGGGCAAAAAGGGATTTGCTGTTCTTCACACAGGTGAGCAAAAGAAAAGTAAATCAAGGAAAATGGCCCTGGTACAACTGTGGCTGCCCCTGGATCCCTGGCAGTGTCCAAGGCCAGGCTGAATGGAGCTTGGAGCTACCTGGGATAGGGGAAGGTGTCCCTGCCCATGGCTGGGGATGGCACGGGATAAGCTTTGAGGTCCTTCCAGCCCAAACCATCCTTTGAATTTGTGAAAAATGGGCAGAAGGCCCTGAGTTCACCTCTGGCCACCTTCTGCCTTCAAAAGGGAAAAAGCCCCTCTTGAGATCAAAACAAATATGAACCAAAACCTCTTCCAGTTCAAACAAGGGCTGTTCCTGAAGCCAAAGGCTTTGTCTTTTTGTACTCTGATGATTCTCTTCTCTCCCGGGCTGCTTTGGGCACTGCCATCACAGATGTCCCCCGGCCAGGCTGGCCAGGAGCAGTTCTGAGCTTGGCTTGGTCCCATGAGCTGCCAGCCAGGTGGCAGAGCTGGGGACGCTGGGCTTGTCCTGTGGCCTTGTGCTCTCATTTCCATGTCGATGCTCCCCCCAGCAGGAGCCTGAGCTGCTGTCGCTGGCATGGCAGTCCCTGCCCGGATCGTGGTTCACAATCGATGCTGCTTCTACGTTTGTGTCGTCAGGGATGGGGAAATGCCCCAGAGCAGGGTTTGTGTGAGCTAAAGCCGTTTTTCTTTGTACATTTCTTACAATAAACAACTGTAAATTATCTGTTATTACCATACCGAGTGTGTTGGGGTGTCTTGGGGGAGGAATGTTTTCCCTGCACGGGGAGAGGTGAACACCCCTTCCTGTGCTGGGCCTTGGACCTGCCACCTCAGCAGGACCTGGGGGTCTCCCCCTGCACAGGAGGCTGTCCCCTGGGACCTCCAGCCCAGCTCCCAGAGCCTCTGCTCTGCTCACGATCCCATCCCCTGGAGCCCTCGCTGCTCGCTGACGCCGGAAGCCACGGGAGACGCCGCTGTGGGTTCCAGCAAGGGCGGAGGAGGGTTTGCAGGCGGCTCAAGCCCCCGAACTGTCCCACACAGGCTCCAACCCCGCCCCGGCAACCAGGTGGGAGCAGGTGAGCATCCCTGGGGGAAGGAGCTTTGCGTCAGCGAGAGGAGCCGCCCCCGGGCTCTGCTGACGTCCAGGGGCCGGGGCTCGGGCTCGCCGCTGTTTTCGCTGCCGCTGGAACAGCTCGTCCCAGGGCTGGCGTAACCGCGGCAGGGCAGGCGGGGCTGCAGGGGAGAGGGCACAGCCCACCCGCCTCGGCACCGTGAAACCCGAACCCCGATGAATAGGGAAAGGCTCGCAAGGTGGGGAAGGTGCAGCGGGCTCTTGTGGCTCCGGCCCAGGCGAAGAGGTGTGGGGACTTGGGACCCTCGCCGTGGGGCCACCGGGCTCCCCTACACCCCTGGTCACGGTTGCTGTAAGCTCTCCAGGGGACATCGAGCCTTTCAAAGGTGCCAAGGAGCCCTCAGGCAGCGCCGGGGCTGATTTGGTCAACCCTCTACAGTTTGTGCCCCACTCCTGGTTTTACCTCCCAGGGCTTTCCCAGGCACCCCCAGCATCCCAGCTCCCATCTGCAGCCCCAGAGCCCCATAAAAACCTCTCCAGTGCCTGCCGAGCACGTGGGCATCCCTTTTGCTTTGCTCTGCTGGGATATCAAGGCCAGACTCTGCTCTTCGTGGGGTGATGGCAGCAGAGACTTGGAAGCTGCCCCTATGTACAGAACCAGGAGAAGGCACCTCTCCCATCATCGTTCCCTCATGGAGCCAGTTTTTCTCAGGAAAACTTTTATTTCTCTTGCTTCCTGTCCCTTTGCATGCAAAGTCAGGCTGGAGCTGCTTCCCAGCACCCATGAGATGCTCAGAACTGGCAGAAACCCCACCCAGCCTGCAGAAGATGAAGGTTTGGGGAGGCCCCAGGCAGTAGCACTGGCTTCTGGGGACCAACGGGACTGGCAGAAGTATACAAAGGTGTTTTTCAGTGGAGTTACAGTTCACTGCTCACCCACAGCTCATAACGAGCAACCACCCAGGGAGACAGAGCCTGGGAGAAACAGTTTCTGCACCAGGCCTCACCTTGCGGGGGCCTTGTTGTGCTTCCCTGGGGCCTGGCTGTCCTAGAGGTTCCATGGAGAAGGCTCTTGGAAGGGGCAAATGGGGTGTGGAGAAGGGGTAGGCACGGCTGGCACCCAAGTGACGCCGTATTCTGGCTATGTCCCCCTCTCATCTTCTCCCTGGAAGTGCTCAAAAAACCTGTGGATGTGGCACTTCAGGACATGGGTTAGTGGTGATCATGGTGGTGCTCCTTGGCTGATGATACTAAAGGTGTGTTAAAACCATAATGATTTTGTGATTGACTCCTGCTTCTATGATTTTAGATTTCTGAACTCCCTGGGATGCAGGGATGGGAGTGGGGAACCCATCCCACTGCATCACACAACAAGCAACCCCACAAATATCCCCTATTCTTATCCCATTCCTGCTGCAACTCTTGGCTCCTGGGCCACCATCAATCCCTGACCATCCCCTTCAGGGTCAAATACCCTGGGGGGGATCTGTGGAGCTGGGGGAAAACTCTGGGGGTCACCCCCATCCTGTCCCCCTGGGGATGTGGCCAGGCAGCACCAATCCATTCCCTGGGTACATCTCACGCTCAGCTTTGGCACCTCCTGCTTCGCAGATGGGCTTGTCCCCAGCTCTGCTGCAGGTCCCCACCAGTCCTGGCCCCCTCCAGGGAATATTGGCACCATGGGGAAACAGTAGGGGCCACGAGAGTGGACAGTGCCCAGGGGTATGAGACTGGACAGTGCTCGGGGACAGGAGGATGGACAGTGCCCAAGGACCCAGGGCTGTATGCTGCCTGACCCACAGGCACGGCTGCCCCATCGTCTGCACCACATTCAAAACCAGCCCCGAGGGAAAGTCCCCAGCAGGGAGGATTTACATGAGCAGGAAAGGGGCCGCACACAGAGCAGCAGCTTTGCCATTTTTAGGTACTGGGGCCAGGGTAGTGGGAGCAGCTGCCGTTTCTGCAGAAAAACAGGTTGGATGTTTCCCTGCCCTGGGCACTGAAATATGGCTGATCTGGGCACGAGGCTCTGGCTGCTCCAGGTGACCCTCTGGCTGCTGGCTCTGCTCACAGGTAGGAACACAACGGGGTTTGGACTTCAGAGCAAGAAGCCAGGACAATGGCCTGCTTGAGGGCTTCCCCCTGCTCTGTCTCAGGGAAATAATTTTAAGCTTTGTGCTGGTGTCTCTCAGTTCTGCTCTGTGCTGGGAGCCTCCTGGAGAGCCCAGGAGGGCACACAGGGCTCAGAGTCCAGTGCCTGCATGGGTTTGGATTTTGCTTCTCTTGGGGATGTGCAGACAGGACACATTCTGGGGCAAGCAGGTGGCTTTGGCTGAGCGGGTGCAGAGCCAGCCTGGCTGGGGCTGCAGGTGGCAGGAAAGAAAAGTTATTGAGGTTTTTTAACCATTTATTACTCTCAGAGGCCTGGGGATGGGGCTGGTGCGTTGCTGAGGCCATGGCCAAGCCACGTCTCTGCTCTAGGGTTCAGTACCCAGGAGCAGAGCAGAAATAGGAGAAAAAGGCTTTGGGGGTGATTTGTGGGATCTGTGTGAACATCCCAGCCCTGTTTCCCTTGGAGAAGCAGCAGCAAAACCCAGGACATGGCTCCTGTCCTCTTTCAGCTCCTCTTGCCTGGTGCAGGGACAGCTACAAGAACCTGCAGCAGATCCCACACTCAGAGGGAAATGTGTGTTCATGGGACAAAGGGCGTTTAAAGGGTTCCTGTGGTGGCCACACAATCCAGCATGGATTCAAGGCTGCAGGGTTTTAACTTGGCTCTCATGGTGATTTCGGGAGAGGACAGGGGAAGTTCAGCTCACCTGTGGCTGCAGTGGAACTCCTGACTTGGAGGGGTGGGAGGGCTTTGAGGTGGGGGAGCAGTCTGGTCTTCTTTTAGAAACGCCAGCAGAACCTGGAGAGCAAAGCCTGGGCTGATGGCACTGCGGGTGACAGGGACACACAGCCAGAGCACAGCCAGGGCAAAGGGCATCTGCCATCCTGGAAAAAAATTGAATGGGGCTAGAAGGGGAGGATTTGCCTGCAGAGGTGCTGAATGTGAACAGGGCAGCGGGGACCTGGAAGGGGCTCTGGAGCAATGAGAGTAGCCCCTCTCCAAGCCAGGAGATCCCTGCAGGCTGGGAGTCTGCAGGAGGGTGGCACAAAGCTCAGGCTGGGGAATTGAACCTCTCCTTCTTCTGTTCCTTCTTCTCCTTCTGAGGATGGGGAGGTTTGCAGCTGCCCTGCAGGGACATGCTGCAGCCCCACCTCCGTGCCAGCTCCTCCACAGGGTTTGGTGAATTTCGATGAGACGAGGGAGCTGGGCACTCAAGCAGCGCAGTAAACAGGGCTGGGGCTTCCTGACCAGCTGCAGCAAGAGGAACCAAGCCCAGTGGCACTGGAGCTGTGGGCAGGGCACCTGTGTGTGCTGGGAGGGTCCCCACCTCAGCCTGCTTCCTGCACTGCAGGTCCCACAGCAGCAACCCACAGCCCTTATCCCAGGAGGCTGTGTGGCCTAGTATCTAGGAATGCCCCTGGCCAGGACAGGGGCCAGAGCCCGGGAAATCCCAGCAGGGAGGGGTTTCTGGTTGGTTCATACAGTGGAAATTCAGCACTGGGAGCATCTGGAGGCTTCCCGAGAGGCACCGGCCTTGGGGACATTATAGAGAGCAGGTTTCACTGGAGTATCAACCAGAAAACAACCTGGAAAACTCTCAGGAAACAGGATGGAAATCAAGGGTTTGTACCTAAATCTGCGCTGCCCCATGTCCTCTGAACAGAGCTCTGTTCTTGTTCCTCAGAGCTCCACCCCATATGGAGTGGGCAGGAAGGGCCCAGGGCATATCCATCCCACTGGGGACATCCTCGTGGGCTCCTGGCCACGATCTCAGGCTCTTCTTCTGTCTTGCAGGTGGGATCTCAGCAGACAAGAACATAAGCAACAGCACAGGTACCCTCAGACCTGCTGGGCCTGGCATCTGTCAGACTCCTGCATGTGTCCCCCAGGATCCCTCCTGTCCCCACAGGGCCATTGACCACCACCCACAGGCCCTTCCCCCTACGAAGGCCATTCCCAGGCTGTGACATCCCCATGGCTCTTCCCCAATCCTGCACCTTCCCCTCCCTCTGCAAAGCTGGATTTGCTTTGTGTTTCCTGAGACTCAGAGGTTTACCCTCCGCATTTGCTGCATGACCAAGTCTGGAACCAGTGCTGGGCTTGTGCAATTGAGCACTTGGGCCATTGTCCTTTTGCCATTCCCACCCATGGGGTTCTAAGGGTGACCTTTGAAACCCAAATGGGCTCTCAAAGTCACCACTCTAGGACTAAAACATGGTCCTAGAAAAAAACCCAAAATAAAGCAAAAGGCAAAAAATGTAGAAGCAAAAGAGAAACCAGATGGGATTCCACAGGCTGTAATTTTAGAGTCGGAATTAACTAAATGTGCACAGAGAGGAGCAGGACAGAAATACTGGAGAGAAAGGTATTCCTACAGAAAATTGGAGTTTCTATTAAAAGCAGACTTCCACCAAAAACCTCAGATTCCATAGCATCACAGAATATCCTGATAGGAAGAGAGCCCCAGGATCATTCAGTCCCTACTCCTGGCCCTGCACAGATAACCCAACAATCCCACCCTGGGCATTCCTGGCAGCGCTGTCCAAAGGCTCCTGGAGCTCTGGCAGCCTCAGGGTCAGGATCATTCCCTGGGGAGCCTGGGATGAGGATAATTCACCAAAACCATGCTGGATGCTCAAAAGCAGCATGGAAATGGGAAGCTCTTTGGGAGGTGCTGGGGAGCTCTCATGGCAGTGGCTGCAGTGACAGCCTTGTCCCCTGCAGGTGGCAGGTGTCCCCCAGTGCACCAGCACCTGCGGTACGTGGCCATCAAGAAGAACATGCCCGTCTACTTCATCTGCTACTCCCCGGAGCCCCAGAACATGCAGTGGTACAAGACAGCAGAGAAGGGGAATGACTTCTCTGTGCTGGATCAGAACATGCCCAGCTACCGCATCGAGAGGACAAACACCTCCATCAACCTCACCCTCTTGAGGGCCACTTACGAGGACTCGGGGATCTACGTGTGTGACAGGAAGGGCCTGGTGCAGAAGGAGAAGCTGCACTCATGTGGGACAGAGCTCCAGGTCTTGGGTGAGTGGCAGCTCCCCGTCCTCCTGCACCAGGAGATGCTTTTTCTCTGCCTCTCCCATTTCCCCCTCCATATGAACCCCACATGGTGCTCCCACACCTCCTCTATGGCACCACAGGGGTTCTTTTCCTCACTAACAAGGAGCAGGACAACTTCCCTGGGTCTGACCTGGCATTTTCCATCCTGCAAAATCCAGGGACATGTTCCTCTAATAAATCAGATTTATCCTGCTCTGATGACTACGAGGTGCTGCCCAAGGTGTCCCATCCCAGAGATGGTCCCTGATGACAATCCTGGGGGCAGTTGCAGTGCTCTGGTCTCTTCCAGTGCAGAGGAGAGGTCACCCTGGTCCCCACATCCCCCTTTGGTGGCACACTCTGGCCACAGTGAGCTCATCCCTCTCCCTGCAGTCTGGCACAGAGGTGAGATCTGGGCTCTCCCTGTGTTGTTGCTCCCAGGTACCAGCAGCATCAAGCAGATCCAGAACAGGAACACACTGAAAGATGCCATCATCATCATCCAGTCCATCCTGCTCGTTGTCTTCATCAGCATCCCCATCCTCCTCTTCCTAGATAAGGCAAGTGACAGTGCCTCCAGCAGAGGGGATGTCAGAGGGGATGTCCCCAGCTGGGCTCACAGCAGTGTCCTGCAGCACATCCCAGGCAGGCCAGTCCTGGGCATGGGATGGGTTTGGGGTTGTGGGTGGGAACGTGGATATCTGAAGTGGGAACATAACCATCTCAAATACTGTGGGGGACTCCATGGATGTGCCTGTGGAAGTGGAGTAACCTGGCCTGGGGGACCAAGGCTGGGGACAGGCCTTGGATCATGGTGGGTGCTGACACCAACCTGTGACTCTCCATAGGGTGAAGACAAGAAAAGCCCAGAGGAGGAGCACACCTATGAGGTAATGAATGATAGCAGGACCTCCCTAACATCACCCTGAGCCTTGACACAGGGGGTTGTGCCCTACTGGATGTTTGCTGGGGGTCACCTTTTAGCCCCTTCCTTGGCAGCAGGATCAGGGCACCTTCCTCCCAAATTACACATCAGCTGTGCTGAGCTGCCCCAAGAAGCACCCAGTGCACATCCAACATCTAACATCCAATACTCTCTATCTTCTCTCCCTGTGGGAAGCTGCTCCAGTCTCAGGGGAGCAGCCTGGGAGGGTCCTAGCTGGGTGTCCCAAGGGATGTGCTGTGGCTGGAGCCTCCTCCCATGTCCCACCCTCCTTGTTGTTGCTGCAGGGGCTGGAGGTGGAGCAGACGGCCACCTACGAGGACATCACTCCTTTCCGGGATGTGAAGGCCAAGTGGACAGTGGGGGAGCACCCAGGTGAAGAGTGAGGAGTTCTGCGCCCTCTGCCAGGCCCTGCCAGCACCCTGCCAGCCCCCATGGGGACAGATCCCCTGGATCTGCCTGGATCCCGGGCTGCCATCCTGAGCTGCAAACACCTGCACAGCCAAGCTCAGGGCTGGGAGCCTGCTGTCCTGGGGTGCTCACGTGTCTAGGCTGTGTCCCTGAGGCTGCCCCACCCTGGCTGTCACTGTCCCCACCCCGCTGATCAACCCCTAAAACCTCTGTAGAAACTAGGAGCCACCTGTGATCACCCTGTAGTGAATTGGTCGCACAGCCCGGGCAGCCCCAGGCCAGCACTGAGCTGCAGCCTGGTCAGTGCCATGAAAGGACTGGGAATGAGGGCTCTGCTCCAACCCCACCACCCCAGGAAGGACAGGACCAGGCACTGCGAGGAAGCTGCCAAGAGCACCATGTTGTGAGTGGATTTGGGCCCACTCTTCAGCTGTCAAAGCCATGGCTGTGTCCACAGGTCCACTGGCAGAGGTCTGAGGTAGAGGATCCCCCAAAAGTACCTCTTTTTCTCCAAAGACTACAGAAAAGCTGGGGAGAAAGGTCTCACCCAAAGGCTTGCTGCTCCCCAAGCAAGAGCTGGCCCCTGTCACAAACCCATCCCCATGGTGAGGGACATATGTGACCTCAGAACATCTGGGAAACCTGTAAACTGTGGGACACAAACCTCTGACTGCTTTTGAAGTCCTAATAAAGGTAATGGGTAAATTCTCCCACTGCTCCATTCTGCCATGCCCATTCCAGGGGTGTGCCATAACCCTGGTGCTGATTTCCTGGGAATAAGGAGCAGCTTTTTGGGTCCACCTTAACTGGAAACCAAACTTCACCTCTCAAACTTCACCCTGAGGGCAGGCAAGGATTGAAAACCCAGAGCAGATGTAAGGCTCCCTATGGGGACCTCCACAGACCCAAAACATCAGCTTGGGATGGGACAAAGAGAATCATCAGGATCCAAAGCAGTAGAACAAGGCCCAGGACCAGCAGCTCCACTCTCAGCTAGATCTGGTGTTAAAGGAAAAGCTAAAAAAATTTGGAGATTTGGTTTGTAATTAAAGTATCTTGGCATGGCAGCAGCAGCTGAGGGTGGTGGGCTCAAGGCCAGCTGGGCACCCAAACCAGGACTGGGGGGGCACAGTGGGGATGGGGGGGAGCTTGGTTGGATGAGGGTGACAAGGACATTTTGGCTCAAAGTGACCCCTCTCAGAGAGACCAAGGCCTCTGTGTTCTGACGTTTCATGACACTTTGGACTCCAAGCAGCTCCTGCAACTGCTCTGCACCTCAATAAACAGCCAGAGAAGGGTAAAATTCTAAGCAAAAAGGGCTTTTCAGAACTAGCAGGATGGTTATTTACCAGTAAAGCACCTCTGTGGAAAACTGGAATTCAGTTTAAACAGCACAAAAACCAGCATTTTAGAATTGATTTTTACTAGCTAAATAAAACAACCCCAAATTAGTTCTGCCACATATCTATAAAAGTTATTTAACTTTTATATTTTACTTATAAAATTGGTTAATTTAAAAAGGAGCATTCACAGGGAGAGAAAAGAACTGGCTGTTCCTGCTTTCCATGTTTGCCAAGATTTTCGTACTAACAGAGCTCATCCCTCCATTCCTTGTTTTCAGTTTCTAAATGGAAGATGGAAGCTTTTTCTGGCCTTCCCAGCTCCAGATTCCTCAGATCTGTGTAAACAACTCACTTAAGTGACTGAACAGAATAATTTTAAAAAATAATGAAAATTTGCTGTTTGTACCTGGTGAGCAACCACTTGTGTCAAAAGCAGTTTTTGTGCCCCCAGTCCTGCTCTGCTGCTCCTCAGCCCAGAGTTTTGGCCTCCTTTAAAATACCAGAAGTAAATATATATTTCTGTAGTGTTGTTGGTTTACTTGAAATGCTTAGAGTGTTTCTAAGGAGCCCAGAGATGGGGGTTGGTTTCATTCGATATTGAGTGGTCTGTGTTTAAAACATATTTAATGTAAATAAATATATCAGTCTATACAGTCCAGGCTCTATATTTTGTCCTGATTTCTGTCATCAAATCACAGAATCACACAGGTTGGAAAAGCTCTCTAAGATTACTGTGTCCCTGCCAAGGCCACCACTAGCCCATGTCCCCAAGTGCCACATCCACACAACTTTTAAATCCTTTCAGGGATAAGGACTCCACCACTGCCCTGGGCAGCTGTGCCAGGGCTGGACAACCCATTCAGTGAAGGAATTTTCCCTAATACCCGATCTAAACCTCCCCTGGCACAACTTGAGGCTCTTTCCTCTTGTCCTTGGGAGAAGAGACCAAGCCCCACATGGCTACAACCTCCTTCCAGATAATTGTAGGGAGGGAAAATCCCCGTTTTCCATCGGGATGCTCAGGCAGACAGGCAGGGTTGCCTGGGGAACTGAACATGGGGGCTCAGCCTCATCTTTCCACAGGAGTTCAGTGAAACCCAGCAGTTCCAGCTCTGGTAAATAATCCCCATAAATAGGAAATGAAATTTCCCCTCAGAGCAGTGAGTTAGGAGAGATAATCCCCCACACCCTAAACCCTCTGCAGCGCTGGGCTGTGGCTTAGAGCAGCTCCTCGGTCAGTATTCTCCCAGGCTGGGGATCACTGGGACCCCGGGAGCACACAGCGCCTCTAGGAAAAGCTGTTTCACTTGTTTCAAAGGTCGGGGGAAGGTGGGTGGACACGGGACCATCCTGAAGAGAACGGAGGGTTTTTTCTCTTCCAAGGAATGTGGAAATCATTAAATGTGACGCTGCTTTAGATGGGATGCTGTGCTTTGGAAATGCAGAGGCTGATGTTTGGGAGCGGCTTATGCAACCGCGGCTCTGCCCGGCCCGGCGCTCGTCATGCCTCATTTACTGCCCAGACAGCGCCGGGGACAAACCCAGCCTCGGGGAGCCCGGCCCGGATCGCCCCGGCCCCTGGGCGCTGGCTGCGGCACACATCATGCGCTTCGGCAGCATCATGCCGGGCTGGGCCGGGCAGCTGCGGCTCGGCTCATCCCTGACCCAAGCTGGCCGATTTAAACACGACCTGGAGTAGAAAACACAAAAACACGCCCAGATGTTGCCTCTATGGGGTGACGGGACACCCGATAGCGGCAGGACCCGCTGTTCCCTCTGCTGCCGGGACTGACATTTCCCTGTGACACCACCGCGTCTCCAGCAGCAACACCTGGGGGCTTCTCAGAACAGCCCTGCTCTCCCTCATGTTTATTGAGCAGCTCTCCTCTGCTCCAGCAGCTCCAGCGGCTCCGGGGGTGATGCTGCTGCTTGGAAACCACAGCCACACATGGCAAACCCGGGGCCTGGAGGAGCCAAATCACCTCCCGACATAGGACATCCCCTGAACACCAAACAAAGGCCAAACCAGTCTGGTTTGGGGAAATCAGGGCTTTATGTGGAATAAAAGTCCTTTAAATACCCCCTGGAGCTGCCCATCCCAGGTTCTGTCTTGTTTTTATCAAAACCAGGGATGCATGGGCTGTGTCCTCTCTTCTTCAAGGCCAGACTGGACAGGGCTTGGAGCCACCCTGGGGTAGTGGAAGGTGTCCCTGCCCATGGCAGGGGTGGCATTGGATCAGCTTTAGGGTCCTTTCTAACCCAAACCACTCCATGATTCTCTGATTCCCTTCCCCATCTCCTCTTCTCCATCTCTCCTTTCCACACCATTGCTCTTCTTAATTCCATGGTATTTCATGTCTGTCTCTCAGGAAGGAGCAGGAAGATGCTCATGACCAGGTTTTCCCACAGCTTTGTCTGGCTGAGGATCAGAGAAAGCTCCCAGAGCTCTAGCTTTGCACTGGGCAGGTTGGAATCCAAACCAGCACCAGAGCAGGACAGCTCCTTGTCACACCTGTGACAAACCAGCTCAGCAAAAGTGTTGCTGAATTTTAGATATTTTAGGAGAAATTGGAAGCAAGTCCTTGGCAGAAATAGGATTCATCTGACAACATCCAGCCAGTTCTATCCCCACAAGCAATAGAGAGGAAGGCATCATAGAATTATGGAATCCTTTAGGTTGGAAAAGGTTTCTAAGATCATCAGTCCAACCATTCTCCCAGCAATGCCAAGGCCACCACTAATCCATGTCCCCAAGTGCCACATCCACACAGCTTTAAATCCCTCCAGGGATGAGGACTCCACCACTGCCCTGGGCAGCTGTGTCAGGGCTGGACACTTCTTTCAGGAAGAACTTTCCCTTAATATCCAGTCTAAACCTCTCCTGGTGCCACTTGCCACTTGATTTACACAAGAAATATCCCAAGCTTCGGTCAGCCCTGTGAGCTATGGGCCAAGGCTGCAGAGCCAGGCAGAAACATCAGGACACAACCAATTCCACCACGGGATAGGTCTTGATGTGATGAGGAAAGTTTTAATTGCAATAAACAGGAGAATATGGTGAAATCATGGAGCACTGGTTTCATCCCAAGGCAAACAAAGCTCCCAAGCTGCACATCTGTGAAAATGCCTGTGATGAGGTAGCACCACTGTGAACACTTGTGCATTTATGCAGGGGGAAGGTGCAGAGTTGTTGTGTTGTGATCATGGACACACAGATCCATTTTAAACAGACCCCCTGCTATATAAGGGGGGGCTCCACAGTTTCCTGCACCAGAGAAAAGGAGGAAACACTCCCAACCAAGCCACACCTGAGAAACTCACCAGCAGAAATGTCTCCAGGTACATTTTATTTCAGTTTTAAAGGATTTCCAGTGCTGGGTGTGTAGGGTGACAGGAGATTTCAATGATGGGGTGGTGGGCTACACATACTCCTTGCCATCCCTAAATTAAAATATGACAAATTCTAAATACATGAAAAAGAAAGCCTTCCCTGCAGCGTGACTCAAATCCATTAATTAATCTTTAACCTGAAGTGGGCAAGGAGAGTGTTGTGAGCTTAAAGAGCAAGATCAAGCCAGAGTTATAATAGTTACTATTACTATAAATGTTGACAGGGATAATAAAACTCATATTCGAGACTTCAGACAGGGATGAGGCTGATGTCTAATAATATCCAAGTCTTTCAGGCTCCAGGGTATTCCTCCTCCTAAGGGTCTTTGAGACCCCCCCCCCCCTTCTCCATTGAGACAAGCTTTGTGGTCTGTGTGACAGGTGGACACTTATGTTGGATGTCATGGGCTGAAAGGCTTGACCAAGATCACCAAATCCTAAAGGTGTGACCCACGGAGCAAAAGCAGCTGGTCACAGCACAGGTGATGCCACCAGCTCTTGTCCCAGTGAGGGCAGGGATAAGGCCTGGGGGAAAACATGAATGTGTCAGGGAAAACCATAGGAACACCCCTTAGTTTTCATGGAAAAACCCCAATTCCAGCCAGGAAGATGCTGCTGGTCTCACTGGAATAGCCTCAGACCCAAGAGCAGGTCCAGTGAAAGGGTCTCCCTCGATTTTGGTGAGGGCTGAGCCCACCCAATGTCCAACAAGGCACCAGGAAGGTAAACGTGGATCCAGCACAGGCAGAACAGGCTGGGAATTAATTCCCAGGTGCCACCTCCTCCTCAGCACAGTCCCCAAGGACCCCCCCAACACCTTCCTCTCTGCTTTGCAGGGTCCTGGCTCTCTCCTCTGGCCATTACTGTGATCACCCTGGGACTGCAGTGGCCACAGCCAGCTGCCACCTTTCCAGCCATGCCCCTGTCCAGCCTGTTTGCCAACGCTGTGCTGAGGGCTCAGCACCTTCACCTCCTGGCTGCCGAGACCTACAAGGAATTTGTGAGTGCTGTGCTCTGGGGGCACCTCCTCTGTGTTGCCTTGATGGCTCCAGGCCTGTAGAACTTCACGGAGAATTCCCAGCTGTTGGTGTCTTTGCCAGCTCTCAGGGAGGAGAAAGCATCTTGACAGGACAGGGCAAGTTGTGTCTCACCAGCCTGGACACTGTCAGCTCTTTGTCCCCTCTCTGATGCACCCTTGGGGCCATTTCCATCTCTGTCCAGACCCCCTGCACAGGGACAGCTGGGAGGTGGCACAGATATTTTGCAGGACTTCCCTGTGTTGGTCACCTTTGTCCCTGGGAGGGTCCGAGTGCTTAAACTCAGCAAGTGTCTGCTACTGCCCAGGAGCTGGCACAGGCTGTGCCTTTGGCATGGGTTGTCCTTTTGGCACAGGCTGTCTCTTTGGCACAGGCTGTCCTTTTGGCACAGGCTGTCCCTTTGGCACGGGCTGTCCCTGAGGATCATCTCCTCCTTAGGAGAACATGTCCCAGGCATGTTCTGTTCCTCGTCCTCCTGCAGTTTGCCTGGAGCAGAGTCTGCCCAGCCTTGGGACACCCTGTTCCCTGGGGTGGCACTGAGTCACCTGCTGTCCACAGGCACAACTGGCCCTCACTGAAGAGCAGCACCTTGCCCTAGGAGAGGGAGACCTGCAGGGCAGCTGTTGTGCCAACACACAAACTCCTGTTTCCCAGCTCTCCACCCTGCCCAGAGGCACCTCATGTCTCTCATTTATTCCTTACAAAGAGGAACCTTGCAGGACAGCTTGGGAATTCTCTGTGCTCTTCTCCAGTCCACGGGCAGAAAACCTGAGTGTATCTGGGATGTGTCCACAGGAACGCAGCTACATCCCAGAGGACCAAAGGCACACCAACAAAAACTCCCAGGTAGCCTACTGCTACTCAGAAACCATCCCTGCTCCCACGGGGAAGGAGGATGCCCAGCAGAAATCGGTAAGTTCTGACCTGGGGCAGGCACAGGCCTGTTTATAGAGTCCCTTCTGCAGGATCAGATGGTTTCCACCTCTGAGACCTTTGGTGTTTTCACCCTTGTCTCTCTTCTTTGCTATTTAAACTCTGCAGACTCATCTGGGTTACACTATAAATCATATACCCAGCTCCAGGATAAGAACACTGCTGTCTGCACAGCATGTGGGACCGGGTGGTGCCCTCAGCCTGCCAACTGAAGCTGCAGGAGCAGTGTCTCTCTCTGGGTCACTCCAGGCTGTTCCAGAGGAAGCAGGACACTCCACCAAACACCACACCTGCTCAGCTTTGACCCTTTCCTGCCTCAATTTCAGGACATGGAGCTGCTCCGGTTTTCCCTGGTTCTCATCCAGTCCTGGCTGACCCCAGTGCAGTACCTGAGCAAGGTGTTCACAAACAACTTGGGTTTTGGCACCTCAGACAGGGTGTATGAAAAGCTAAAGGACCTGGAAGAAGGGATCCAAGTTCTGATGAGGGTAAGTCCCAGAATGACTGTGGAATAACAGAAATCTCCCCTTCACGGGCACTTTTGGGGATCCACAGACCATGAGAAATCTCCCTGCCTTCCACAGGGCATCCTTTGGACTTTCCTTCCCTTTAGATATCAGTATCATGACCCATCACTGCACATGTCCCATCACTGAGGAGGGTAAGAACACAGGTCAGGTGTTACCAGCACTACCACAATCCCTCAGGGAACAGATGCCACTAGGAATCACAACATTACAAATCCAAAATCTTTCCAAACCCAGCACCAAAGAATTCCAAGTTGCTGAAATACATCAGCACAATGTTTGTTATATCTCCAGGAAAAGCACTTTGAAACAGGGCAAATTTTGCCAGGTTTGCAACCTCACATCACAGTGTTTTATAAACACAATTTTGTGTTCTGATGTTTCCCTCTTCCATTAATTCAATTCCAAGCAGAATGCTGGAGGGTGATCTCTCCAAGGAAGATCTTATCAGAAAATACCAGAATGGTTTGGGTGGGAAGGGACCTTAAAACTCATCCAGTGCCACCCCTGCCAGTGGGCACACACATCTTCCATTATTCCAGGCTGCTACAAGCCCTGTCTAGACCGGCCTTGGGCACTGCCAGGGATGCAGGGGCAGCCACAGCTGCTCTGGGCACCCTGTGCCAGGGCCTCCCCAGGCTCACCGGGAATAATTTCTTCCTGAGACTTAATCTGAATATCCCCTGCTTTAGTTTAAAACCATTCCCCCTTGCCACTCTCCCTCTCTTTTATAAGCCCCTTTAAGATCTTACTTTTGGGTTTGTTGTTTTAAATTAGGTTGCCCATTATCTGCCGGGACACCCTTCAGTTATGCTTATTCTGTAAGTTTATCTGCCAGCATCACCCTGAAGCTGTAGTGGTGAGAAATTAGTCTGGGCCATTATTTACATCTTCTAGCAGTTAAACAACTCTGCAAGTCATGTCCTGTGAGCAAACTCAGACCTTCTGTGCTGGAGTAAGCAGCCAAAGGAATCAGGACTACTGCAGATTTTGCTCTGCATTCCATGTGTGTTTGGGCACTGGGAAGCCACACACAGAAATTACACAAATATTCCTTTTCCACCAATTTATGACACTTTTTACTTCACCAAAGCCATTCTGTTGCTGAGTACAGCAGGGGGAGTGGCCGATTACACACCTCCAGATGGAGATGTGGGCTAGATCAGAACTTTGGGAAAGTAGGGGAGGAGAAAGTTATTTGTGCAGTTCCCCAGCTCCTCAGCTGGAGGGGCTGCACAGATACCCTATGATTTTGCCTTTATTTTAAACTCCCCCAGGACACTCCTCCCTCCCTGCAGCGCCGTGTGTGTCACTGGTACACTCAGTGCGGCGTCATCTCGCGGCACCACCTGCACCTGTGCGTTCTGCCCCACACACGCCCACAACCACGTCTGAAATCCCATTTTTAAGAGCGCGGGGAAAATCCCCCTGACCTCTCCCAGAGCTCGGCAGGAGGTTTGTCTCTGGGAAGTGCGGGACATGGCCCCGTTTTCCCGCAGGAGCTGGAGGAGCGCAGCCCGCGGGGCGCGCAGCTGCTCAAACCCACCTACGAGAAATTCGAGCTGCACCTGCGCGGCGAGGACGCGCTGCTCAAGAACTACGGGCTGCTGTCGTGCTTCAAANTTAGGGGTGTGGGGGGTGGATTTGCAGCTTTGGGGGAGATTTAGGGGTAGTTTTAGGATTGGATGGTAGATTTGGAGCTGGAGGATAAGGATTTGGGGCTGTGAGTGTGGATTTGGACCTAGAAGGATGGATTTGGGGCTGAACAGCAATTTGGGGCTGGGGGTGGATTTGGGGCTAGAAGGATGAGTTAGGGCTTGGGTTTAGGGTTGGGGGGCAGAATTGGGACTGAGAGGAGTGAATTTGTGTCTTGAGAGGGATTTGGGGTTAGATTCAGGGCTGAGTTTCAGATTTTGGGCTGGGAAAGTGGGTTTGGGACCTGAGGAGGGTGGGGTGGGGGATGAATTTGGAAGCTTGAGTCCAAGGTAGTTTTGCTTGGTGGTACTGACGAGGTGGGTGCTGGGGCCAGCCTTAGCACATGCCAGTCCTGAGCAGAGGATTTTCCTGTCACTGAGTTTGGGAACAGCACAGCTTTCCTGGGGAGGGTCAGTTTTGTGCCCAGAGCCCACTTACCTGAGCAGGTACAGGCACTTCTCAATACAAATCTCATGACAAAGGGGGAAAAGCTGGCAGCAAGGGAAGCCCTGGCCTTGCAGCATCATGTTTTGTTATTAAAGCAGCTGAAATAAGGGCACAAAGAGGTGTCCTCAAATCCTCTCAGTTCTNTCCCCCTGACCTCTCCCAGAGCTCGGCAGGAGGTTTGTCTCTGGGAAGTGCGGGACATGGCGCCGTTTTCCCGCAGGAGCTGGAGGAGCGCAGCCCGCGGGGCGCGCAGCTGCTCAAACCCACCTACGAGAAATTCGAGCTGCACCTGCGCGGCGAGGACGCGCTGCTCAAGAACTACGGGCTGCTGTCGTGCTTCAAAAAGGACCTGCACAAGGTGGAGACCTACCTGAAAGTGATGAGGTGCCGGCGCTACGGAGAGGGAAACTGCGCCCTCTGAGCCCGCTCCTGGGAGAGGAAGCTGGAGAATAAAAGCCCCTACTGCCGACATGAGTCTGGCTTTTTGGGGGGACGGGATGTTCGGGGAGTGGTGGGGTGGGAGAGGCGAGATGCTGCAGGGGTAGGGGCGATTTGGGCCTGAGGGGTGAGGGTTTGGGGCCGGGAGGAGTATTTGGGGCTGGAGGGTGAGGATTTGGTGCTGGAGAGGGGGGGATTTACCTCTCAGAATTGGATTGAATTTAGAGCTGTGGGGAATTTGGGGTGGATTTGGAGCTGGGCAGTGGATTTGACACTGGGGGATGAGGATTTGGGGCTGGGAGGTTGGATTTGGGGANTGAGCAGAGGATTTTCCTGTCACTGAGTTTGGGAACAGCACAGCTTTCCTGGGGAGGGTCAGTTTTGTGCCCAGAGCCCACTTACCTGAGCAGGTACAGGCACTTCTCAATACAAATCTCATGACAAAGGGGGAAAAGCTGGCAGCAAGGGAAGCCCTGGCCTTGCAGCATCATGTTTTGTTATTAAAGCAGCTGAAATAAGGGCACAAAGAGGTGTCCTCAAATCCTCTCAGTTCTTGTAGCTCATTCCCAGTGCTCAGCTCCATCACTGTTTTCTCTTGTGGTGTAATTTCCTGAGACCCTGATGTTGGCCCAAAAAAAGGAGGGTCTGCATTTTCTTGTCTGCTTGGAAGGAGCCAAGTCTTGGCTTCTCTGGAGCTGCTCTGCCGTGAGCCAGCCCTGGGCAGTGCCCAGGCTGCCCAGGGAAAGGTCCCGGCCTCGAGGCTCTCAAAGCTCCAGGAGCTATGGGGATGCCCAGGGTGGGATTGCTGGGGTATCTGTGAAGGGCCAGGGGTAGGAGTGGATGATCCTTGGGAGGTTCCTCCCAGCTCAGGACATGCCACAGTCCTGACTCCTCCTGCAGTTTGCCTGGAGCAGTGTCTGCCCAGCCTTGTGACACCCTGATCCCTGGGATGACACTGAGTCACGTGCTGTCCATAGGCACAACTGGTGCCTGCTGAAGAGCAGCAGCAAAACTGGAGCACTTTGGGGTGTGACACAACTAACACTCATCAGGTTTTTTGTTTATCAGTTGAGAAGATGAAATTTCTGCTGGTTTGCTGTCTCTCCACATTGCCCCTTGCAGCCCCTGCTCTCCAGCCCCTTCCAAAGCCACAGAGAGCTGACTGGTACTGCCCACAAGGGAAGTAAGCAGCAGAGTCAAACAACTGCAGAAGTCTGTCTCCATGGAAGCTCTGTTCCTGCAGAAGTCATCCCTCAGCTCTCTGCCCGCTCGCTTCCCTTGTAACAGAGTGTGGGAGGGAACTCGGTGCTCGGTCTCCACAAGGCACCGTCCAGCCTGATGGAAAGGGGAACAGATGGAGATTTGGAAGGACCTGCTTGGGATGAAGTGGCTGGGTGTCCTTCTGGCTTATTGCCTTGTGATGTCAGTCAGTTCTTTCAAAGCAAAAACACTTCTAAGTGGTAAATTCTGGGGAAGCTTCCCCTTATATGTGACAAAAATATGTGCATAGCAATGAAATTAAAACATGTTGTAGAGAGAAATTTACCCATGATCTGTCTTCCAGGTCAATTAATTGTCCTTGGAACAGTTTGATCTCAAAGAAGAAGATGTTCTGTTTGATCTCAGATTTAATGATGCCACTGAATTGGAGCAGCTCTGTTTTCATCATTTCCAAAAGTTTTGCAGTGTTTTATTAGGGATGAAAGTTTAATGTTGAGAGACACCCCATGCGTCACATCCGACGTCTGCTTCTCCTCCAAATATGTAACAGCAACAGAAATGGGCAATAAACCTAAATGCTACTAAAATTAATCCCCAAAATAAATGCTGGGTTTGGAAAGGAGGTGTTTTCCTGTCAACTTATTGAGGTCAGCTTTATCTGGAACCAGCAGAGCTGCAGGATTATTTAGACAGTATCAGATGTGTGCACCACTTCCAGAACAACAAAATGAATGAGCCTTCCCTGCAGGAGCCCATGTAAAGCCCAGAGTTGCTCTGAGAAAATTGGAGATGCAAGGTGTCTTACCAGCAGGAGTAGCTGTGGGACTTGTTTGCACAGGCACGGGAAAAGTATTTCTCTAAGAAGAAAAAAAATTAAGTCTTGTAATAAATGTGTTGAGCCACAAGAGCCTTGTGAACCACAGGTATTGAACCCCAAGTAGGTGGGGCATTAACATTAAGTAAAACAAAGGTTCTTTCTACTTTCATACATGTTTTCCATTAAATGAAATAAGGTTTTGTAACCTGGTAATGAATGAATATCTCAGGCAGCTCAAGCATGGGAAGGGCTTGAGCACCAAATCATCAAATCACCATCACCAAATCAAGAAGGGGGTGGGGGCATGTCTTATTTAATAACTAACTACTGCCCAGGTATTTTGAC
>VWZN01012255.1:7580-20023 GCA_013396955.1 Regulus satrapa | reverse complement strand
TTCCTCTCCTTCCTCTCCTTCCTCTGCCTCCTTCCCTCCCATTTTTCTCTGCCTCTTCTACTATTAAATAAAATAAATCAATTTCTTGGCGCCAACATCTAACCTCATTTGGTTTTAATCCCATTTTTGGGTATATTTTGAACCTTCTAAGTTCTTTCCAGTTTATACACAGAGATTTAGCTTTCTTTGCTTTTCTATGTTTAAATCAGATCCTAACACCCAGTGTGGTTGGAGAGTTCATGCTGTGTCAGGCAATTGATCTACATTGACTCCATCAATCAGAAGGCTAAATATGATTATTTATTAAGATCTATATGAAAAGCAGAGAGTAATACATGCTGACAGGCAGGCAGCAGCCAACAGAGCTAGCAGAGTCTCTGTCAAAAACATCCAAGGTACAAAATTCTATAAACATATCTATTGTTATGGAGAATTCTCCCCGATTCTCAAAAAAACATCCCAGAGCCAAGTCTGGCTTGTGTCAACACACCCACCATTAACGTTCATCAGGAATCATGTAGATGGGAGTAGAATACAAACCTTGGTTACAGCCCACATTGTAACCCAGGACACAATAGAAGTGTTTGAAGCTTCAAGTTCTATTCAGACAGTATTGAAGCAGAATTTCAGACGCTGGGAGGCAAGACCTGTACAATTTTCAGCAACCTGCCTGTTGTATTTCCTGAAATGCACTCAGAACCCCAGTTGAGGTTTGCTTTGGAAGGAATTAGTTCATTCATCACAAAGGAAGAGCCCAATAATCAAGTCATGTGCATGCAGTGTAGAAGATAATGGATTTTGTATGCTGTAATGAAAAAAGTGGTCTCAATCATTTGGCTACATAGATGAATCTCATTCTGTATATCATTGGTTCCTTTTCAAAACCAGATGAGAATTGTGCACTACTTAAGAAGGATATGTACCATGCATTTCTACAATACTAATGAAGTTTTCTTTTTACATCTCTTTTTCCCCCTCATAGTTGCTAAAATTCTGTTTGTCTCATCATCATGCTAATGGACCAACAGGTATCTGTTCACAGGGGGTGCCAAAATTTCTTCCCTGTGTGCAGTAATACATCATTTGAGTCTATCAGTTTGTTTGTCCACTCAGAATACAATTGCACTTACCAATATTGAGTATTGCCTGGTATTTCATTGCCCATTCACTTTGTACTCATATTTTAGAGATAGTTCTGGAAAAGACTATTTATTTTGAAAATTGAATACTTCACCATCTTTTAATCATATAATAACCCACAACATGATTACTCCTGTTGGTTTACTTTCTTCAAGATCCTTTGGTGACTAGTGTTTTCAAAATGTTTTGGTAATTCAAGTGATTGAATCGACTAAAATATGTTTAGACATGTGATGATTCAGTGGCTTTTGTAGTTCAAAAGTCTTAGATAAATTCTAAGCAGATAAATTCTATCTGCTTCACAGAGGATCTCTCATAGACAATGGCACTATGAGAAACCCAAACAATTTCCTCCTGAGCAGATCCCATTCCCACTGCTGTACCCATTGGATCATCAAAGACCTATCTTCACAAACCCTGAGGAGTACAGGCAGAATGTGAATTACAGACATGCAAGGAGTGAATATCTTGTCAGGCTGCCCCAGAATATCCATCAAGGCATAAACCCCATAAAGATGCAACACCTGGAACAGCTCTCTAGAACACATTTCAGACTAATTGCTGCCTAGGGGTGAGTAACATTATGGAATATAGTGGAAGACCATTTCAGGACTATGCAGGTTTTATTACAATTAGCTCAATGGAGAAACCAAAGTTAGGAAAAAGGAGGGGGCTTAGGCAAAGGGATTTCAGGAGGAAAGAGAAAACTAAGAGGATAGAAAGGGCCAGTTTAGCATTAGTAGTCTGTCAGTACAGTTGTCTTAATAGGTCCAGAGATTTGAAATCACTGGTATTAGGGAAATCTGTTGGGATGAGTGCTGTGTCTGGAGTGCCCTGTTAGATGGTTCCAGGCTCTTCAATCACCAATTGCCTGAAGCTCAATAAAGGGACCTGCTGAATCCTGCACCTGGGGCAACCCTGAATTTGTGGATAAACCAGGGAATGAACTGCTGGAAAGCAGCACCATGGAAAGAGACCTGGGGTGCCTGGTCAGTGGCAAGTTGAGCATGAGTCAAGAGTGCCCTGGAAGCCAGGAGGGACAACTATGCCACATAGGGGGGCATCAGGCACAGCATCACCAGCCAAAGGAGGGGATTGTCCTGTTCTGTTCTGTTCTGTTCTGCTCTGCTCTGGGGCAGCTTCACCTCGAGTACTGGTGGCAGTTTTGGGCACCACAATATGAGAAAAACATAAAACTATTAAAGAGTATCCAAAGGAGGGCAACATTGCAGTCTACAACATTCTCATGAGGGGAAGTTGAGGGCCACACACTTTTCTCTGTGGCGACCAGAGAAAGGACCTGGAGGAATGGCCTGAAGTTGCATCAGGGGAAGTTTAGCTTTGATATTAGGAGAAGGTTCAGAGGGTATTTGGGCACTGGAACAGGCTCCCCAGGAAAGCGGTCACACCACAAAACCTGATAGAGTTCAAGAAGCATTTGGGCAATACTCTTGGGCACACAGGGTGACTTTTGGAGCTGGTGCTGTACAGGGCTGGGAGTTGGACTCCATGATCCTTGTCGATCCCTTCCAACTCAGCTTATTTTGTGCTTCTGTGATTTGTCTGACCAGAACAGTCTGTCTTATCATTTAATTGCTTTCCTTTCTAACTCCTGGGTTAGAGGGACAATATTCTGTGTCCATCTGTGTATGTACGGGAGTCTGAAAGCAGTGGATATGACCGCAGATTGGAGGTCTTGTGCATCCAAGATGGCAGCATCCATCCATCTATCACCTATCTATCTATCTATCTATCTATCTATCTATCTATCTATCTATCTATCTATCTATCATCTATCATCTATCTATCTATCTATCTAATTTCTTTGCACCTATATTTGTGTATTTAATGTATCTGTATGTGTGATACATGTGCATGTTCCTAATGGGGTTACATCATCAGCCTTGCTACTGGCTGAGTCTGGGACAAGGGAGCAGCAACAGTCTTGACTCTCTTGTATTGTTGAATCCAGCATGACATGTTTTGCTGAAACAATAAAGCAATATAATGCTGTTTTTTTTTTCCACTTACTAGTGAAAGAAAAAGTAAAATGAAACAAACAAACAAAAAGCTAGATTTACTTCTGAATCACCACCACTCTTTTCTGCTGGAGTCATTTAGTTCTCTGCAAAATAAAGAAAAGGCTATCACATGATGCTAGCAGCATTACTGTGTTCTTTTCATAACCACAAATGGCTACCTAAGGTGCACCACAAGTAGGTTTTCAAGAACGTTCACTAAATGTGTGAGCATAATGAAACTTTGTTTGTTTAAATAGGGTGAATTTCCCAACTCATCCTTGGGACTATATCAGGATGAATCCTTTCAGCATGGTGCAATTTTTGTAGCAATGCTGGAGTATAGAACTAATTAAAAGGACCAATATTCTGCTGGAATGCTGTGATTCAGAGTCCTTTACTTGGCACATGGGACGATGTTCCATGCCCATTGTGTTCTATACACCAGATTTGGTAACTGTCAGCTCACTGAGCATAAGCTGCTTCCTTCACTGTCTGGGGGGCTGCCTATGATAAATTTTAAACTCACAAAACATTTCTCTAATATAGTAAGGGACTAGCTCCAGTGTCCTGACTAGCCATTATCTTTCTCATTAAAATAATTATTGCATCCAGGGTTGAATGTGAACTATTGTGTGTTATGACTGTGCATTTGTCTACAAAGTCATTGCGCTCTTGGAAGCTATTGTGGCTCATTTCTATAGGAAACCTTATTATCTTGACTGTGAAGGGGAGTGGGGAAGGAGGGAATTCTGTCTTTCCCACATTCTGCATTTATTAAACATCATCTAAAAGAAAATATTTTAAACGCATAAAAGCTTTTACATGCACTCTGCATCCAAGGGAACTTTTTTTTTTTTTTTTTTTGCTATTTTAGCAGTGTGTATGTGGTGATGCTATTTCAAAAAATATAGGTCAGGACCATTTTCAGCCTTTGTAAAGACAGAATCGTTTCACAACATGCTGGGAAAAGTAGTGGCTTTGCATTTTGTTGCATTCTTGAACTACAAAAAGGTGTCCACATATTTTGAAATCTCCAAACTGCATTGTTTCTTACAAATGTCAGAAATGACTGGAGATACTTCAGACTGCTTTAATATCTCTCAGCTAGTACAAAGTCAGCACCATAAAACATTTCTTATAAGAATATTTTTTTATGTATTGTACCATATTGGTTAAATTACACGACCATGGCATTCACTTATGGTCTAAATCTGTCTTCTGAAGTGATTTGAAAAAAAATATTGCATGTAAATCAAAATTTTCAGACTAAACATCTGTTCATATTCTCCAGTTATAGATAAAATAAATTATTTGTAGATAATAACAAAATCCCCAACCTTTCCTTCTTTTACCTCCTCAAAATTCTAACTTGTGTTATGTTGTTTATCAGCTGCTTTTATGTATCCATAACTACTTCAGTCATCCTCTGTTCTGTAAATATGTTTCAGTAGTTCACTAACTTCATTGTACATTTTTTTTTTTGTGTATCTAGTCCGAATATACTTTATCATTGCTCCCTGTTTTATCACATCAACTACTAAAGCTTGTCCCCATCTTTCTAAGAAGCCCCCTTTAAATTCTGAAAGATGACAATAAGGACTGCTCAGAGCCTTCTATTCTCCAAATCTCGTAGTCTTTTATCATAGGAGAGATATTCCATCCATCCAGTCATCTTCATGGTCCTCCTCTGGACCCATTCCAACAGGTCCACATCTTTCCTGTGATGAGGACTCTAGAGCTAGATCCAGTATTCCAGTTTGAGTCTCAAAAGTTCAGAGTAGAAGGACAGAATCAACTCCCTCAACCTGTGGGCCATGCTTCTTTTTATGCAGCCCAGGATAAGACGGGTTTTCTGGGCTGCTGTCACACCTCACCACCTCATGTTGAGTTTCCCATCCACCAGTGGCCCCAAGTATGACAGGCTGTTCTCAATCCTGTCATTCCCTAGTCTATATGGATACTGGGGTTGTCCCGACCAAGGTGCAGGACCTTGCACTTGGCCTTTTTGAACGTTATGACGCTCCCACAGACCATTTATTGAGCTTGTCTATGTCCTCCTGCATGGCATTCCAACCTGCAGGCATGTTAGCTGCACCATTCAGCTTGGTGTCTTTGGCAAACTTGCTGAGGGTGCATCTGATCTCTGTACCTATGTCACTGTTGAAGAAAACAGTAGTGGTCCTAGTGCAGATGCCTGATGGTCACCACTCATCACCGGTCTCCATCTGGACATTGAGCAATTGATCAGCTCCATTTCAGTATGAAGGTACCTCATTCCTCTGAAGTTTTACTTCTGAATAGAGGATGCTGAGAGAAAAAATAATGCAAATATCCACTTTAGGATTGAGTCTAACCGTAATGATATTACTGTCACAGAGAAACATACCTGGCTAATGATATGTGCATGGATGTTAAAAGGCCACAGGACACCCATTGCCTAATTAGCAGAAATAGAGGTTATAATGACCTCATCTAGGTTTCACTGCCCACTTCAAAGGTATTTTCATCTTGCAAGCTGGGTATTTATGCATTTATAGTTAAAAGGATCAAAGACTGATCAAGATGAAAATAAGGAAAAACTATTTATACATCTAGAAAGAGTATAACAATGCATGATATTTTATTAATAAATATCAGTGACTTTTAAGACAAAAAACCCAAAAAACAACTAACCTGTACACACACACTTATAGAGACAATTGGAATATGGATTTATCTAAGATTATTTTCTCATTTTTATACTGGTATGTCTTGCCAACTTTACATTGGACACAAAATACCCAACCGCTACATGAAGAATTTTGCACTAATTAAAAAAAAAATATTTCCTGTGAAATGTAAGCAAATAATTTATATTATACACAATATGTATGCAAATATACATATACATGTAGCTGTAAAGCACACTGCAAATAATTTTGTTTATCAATTCAGTAGAATGTTTGATTGAATAAAGCTTCAGAATTTGGTTGGTCCAACCTCCCGTACTGAGTCAGGGTCAAAGACACCTTTAAAGATTTTCATGTATATTACTAAATAAAAATCAATATAAATCCATTTCAAATTAGATCAGAAATTATGACAGCAAATATATTGCCTAACTGAACAACAAACTGCTGGAGTGATTTAAATTAAGTAAAAGAAGTATTGCCCCATATCTGTTGAGATGATGGGATACTGACTGAGTACTTAAAAAAAACTGCATAGGATAATTTTGTAAATCTTTAAGAGCAATTCCTTTCATTGAATGAAGAAAATATTTTCTTATTTGCAAGTTTAATGAAAAACTGATTGGAGGTTAAAGAGACAGGAGTGGTTCCACCCCCGACCCCCCATCTATTTTGAGGGAAAAAATCAACAGAATATATAGGATGAGAGACGGGTATTATATGCTGATTGCAGAAAATCAATCAATCTCTGAAACACAGATAATACTTTGTCTTGCCTAGTAAAACTAAGGCAGAATTAATAAAAATATTTGTAATTCTTGAACACAAGTAAGGATGTTATTTAGGTATGAAAACAAAAAGTATTTTAAAAGTTTAATTTATTTCAAATTTAGTTCAGAAATTTTTAAGTGAATCAAACTTTTCTATAATTTCTCAGCATATTAAAAAAATATTAGAAAATGGAAATATTTGTGTTGTAATGCAACTGCCTAAATATGAATGGGCAAGATATATATGTCTGGGTAACAAGTAGGAATGCACCAACCTAAACAAACCTTCAGTAAGACAGTCATTAAGACACATATGAGGATAGTATTTTTCTTGCCCAACTTAGACTTTTAAAGTTAACAGAGAGCAGCCAGCCTTTCTGAAAGTCTGCTCTCTTTCAGAAATTCTCCATGCTCACCCTATGTGAAGGGGTTGGATTTATCCAAGTTACTCTTAAATGTGTAAGGCAGTTGAGAAGATTCTTAACTACAATTTGTTACTGATACTGGGAGCTTGTAGGTTTAGAGAGCATTGAATGTCATAGGCTAGTTTAATTCCCTGATGAAAATTGAGAGCAGATGTGAAGTTCCTTTTGTATTTGCCCTTCCAGTTCTCAAAAAGTAATTTTCAGAGCTCTTCCATCCTCTTGTGGTGGGATAATAAAATGGACTCATGACTTCTCTTTCTCTCCCTCTTAACATCTGTAGTTAAGCTCACATTCAAATTGTACACAGGGTTTTCTTTCAGCTTTTGGTGTCTTTTAAAAAGTGTTATTTATCTACAGTAATAAAGAAAAATCTCATCAGCACAGGAACTAAAAGGATCTTTTCTTACCATTCCTCAATGTAGCCAGTCCTTTGATTAATCAAAGCCACAAATAAACAATACTTTCATCTTCTGTAGAACTGTCATGACACTTGGGCCAAAATTTGACTCAAGCTGGTGTTAACATATATAGTGTAGAGGAGAAAAACGCAGACACTAGCAAGAGTTAATTCTGGAAACCTATAGCTCCTATAATATGTCATGCTAACACATATAGCACACTTGCACACTTGAGTGGACACTTTCTGGTGGCTGACAGAACCTTTTTTTCTTTGTCTGATTCATTGCTATTAGACTGGTTAGTTCATGTGTCTTTGCACACACCCATAAATCCTCTATATTTTTTGTTCCTTCTAGGAAAATTCTTATTTATTTGCTATAATTTAAAATTAATCTAATAATAAACACCGTTTGTAAAAACAAACAAACAAACAAACAAACCCCCAAAACCCCCAAATACTTAATGAAATAAATAGAACTAGTTTTCACTGTTATTTAGTCATAGTTTAAAGAGTAGAAATTTTTGAAAAAGGAAGACTGGGTGTCCTTCTTCTATGACCCTTTCTTGTACTTGAATGTGGTTGAGTACCTTATTGAAACTTTTTAAAATATTCAAGATAAGTCTGGTACAAGATTAGGACTCTAGCCAAACTCTTTTTTATATATCAGTTCAGTCCAAAGAGTCACTCTCTCTTTGAGTAAAGGCTAAGGTAGATTTTAAAAATTTGGTGCCAGAACTGTGGATAAAGGCTGGGAAGATTCCCTCAGCTGAAGTCGAAGTATATATTATTAATGTGAAATGGCATCTAGAAACATAAAAAGAAAAGTTTTACAAAAATTATATAGACTTTTAGACACAAAAGCATTCCTCCTTTGCCCCCCTTTTTTACACTGGTCTGTAAAATTTAAGAGAAAATAAGATCCTCATTATGAATTGTGCTGCTCATCAAATATTCCAGGGGATAAACTAATTTTTATACTGTATGAAATGATTATACAAAGAAAAGTTTATTTTACATAAATTTTTCCTATTGTTTATGGAGATACAAAAGAAATAATCATGTTTACTCCTGGAAAATACTCTGTTTCATAACAAAGGACTTGTTTCTAAACTCTCAAAATGGAAATTTACTTTTAGTGAATGCAAACTCTTTCTAAGAATGCTTATAAATGTTTGTAATTCAGCTTACAATTCTTATTGGGCTTGTTTTTCCCCCAACATTTTTTAAACATTAAAAAATAGTCCTTGATATCGAAAGGGAAATGTTAACATCATTTGCCATTAGTCAGAAGTGTAACTTCATTAAAGCAGAAGGCCATATAATCCCTACAGGAGCTCTCTGCAGGAAATATTTTATTCTTACTTAGCATATCTGTGAATTCTATCAGCATTAGTGTCTTTCACAATGTTTGTTCCTCCTGAATATTTATGAAGGACTGTCCAGTGACCTGCTTAGAATCTCCAGGTTTGTTCTGCCTTAGCAATCTCTCAAGAATGCAATCAGAAGACTCATTCTCCCTCAACAGCACCAATCAATATGGCAGAGGCCAAGGAAATGTCTGAAGAAAAGAGATTTCTATCAATGAAATGGAAGAAATAAAACAAAATATAGGATGGGACTATACTCACAAAAAGTCCTAATACCTAAGTCATGGTAGTCTTTCCTTTGTTCATGTAATTTGCATCACTATATTATAATCACCACAAACCTCCACAGGAAAAAAGAGGTAGTTATTTCTGTAATAAATTTGGAGAGCCACTGAGATCAGAGAAACAGTGTTTCTTCATGACTTATTGATACATTTCAATTAATAATTAAAAGTTTGCATTAATTTAAATAGAACCAGAAAGTTTGAGGGTTTTTAGCTGTTTTTTGGCATATTTAATTTTAATATTATTACACCTCTTCATTAAATTTAAATACTTCGTTGCAATTAAGCTATGGGTTTTGTTATCTACCTGAAAATTGTGTCCCAAATTCCCAAATACATACCTGTTGCAGACAGTGTTTGAAAATGCTGATGTAGCATTAAGATACATGTGACACTCTTGATATAATACTGAGACTGCTTCAAGCTCCCTTCAGTTGCTTATAGTCAATGAAATCCCCTATCAATTGTTTCTTCTCAAGTCTGAACAGGCTCAGATTTATTATCCTTTCCTTCTAAGAGAGTTTCTACAGACCCTTGTTAATCTTTGTTGCCCTCTTTAGACCTGCTCCAGGAGTTCCATGTCTCTCTCGTGCTGAGGAGCCCAGAACTGGACACAGCACTCCAGATGTGGCCTCACCAGGGCAGAGCAGAAGGGCAGATTGACCTGCTGGCACTGCTCTCCCTAATGCACACCAGGGTACCACTGGCCTCCTTGGCCCCCAGGTCACTCTGCTGAGCTATGGACAGCTTGTTGTTCACAAGGACTGCCAGATCCTTCTCTGCAGAGCTTCTTTCCATCAGGTAAGACCCCAGCCTGTGCTGATACATGGGGTTGTTTTTCCTCAGTGCAGGACACTGCACTCACCTTTGCTGAATTTCAGACAGTTCTCCACTCATCTCTCCAGGCTGCCAAGACCCCTCTGAAGGGCTGCATGGTTCTCTGGGCCATTCCTCCCAGCTTTGTGACAACAGTGAACTTGTTGAGGAGGTGTCTGTCCCATCATCCAGGCCATTGATGGGTAAGTCAAACAATACTGGTCCCAGTATTGAACCTTGGGGGACACCATGGTGTCAGGCCTCCACTTAGACTTTGTGTCACTGATAAAAACCATTTGGGATCTGCTGTTCAGCCAGTCTTAGTCTGCCTCACTGTCCACTCATGCCGTGCACACTTCCTGACTTTGTCTGTGAGGAATTAATGAGAGACAGATTTGAAAGCCTTGTTGAAATCAAGGTAAACAATATACACGACTTTCCTCTCATCCATCCATTTAGTTGTTTAATCATAGGAGGCCATCAGATTGATCAAGCAGGATTTATCTGAATCTATGATGCCTACTCTAATCTCTGTCCTCTGTTTGGATGGAGATGGCCTCCAGAGTGAGACTCTTTATCACCTTTTCAGGGACTGTGGTGAGGCTGACTGAAATTCTCTGTGTTTTCCTCACTCCTTTTGAAGACTGGGGTGAAATTTGCTTTTTTCAGTCCTCAGGCACCTTCTCTGATCACCATGACCTTTCAAAGATGATCAAGAGAGGCCTTGTTATAATATCAGATCTCTCAGCATTCATGGATGCACCCCAACAAAGTTTAATTTGCAAATGAACTATTAGGAAAATAGAACTAAATCTTCCAAGAAATATTTTGTCCTGTTTCGAATAGCTAGCAGCACCTTGTTCAACAGGCTACAACTTCTGGGAACTAAAAGCCACTGCTGAGAATGTTTTTTATTGTACATATCTAATGTTATCTGTATGGGCAGGAAACATAAACCAAATTAAGGATATAATAAAGATGTGTTTAACAAGAAAAAATCAGGAAGGGGACAATTTTATTGAAAACAAATATATTCTTTTAAGTTTCCCAGAAGAGAATAACAGTAAAGTAAAAGTATGCTACTTGTTTATAATCCCACCCCATTTTGACTTCAGTTTAGTCCACATTTCTTTTGCTTTCTAATTTTTTTTCTTTGGTAAATGAAATTATTTTTTAAGGTGAAAAATAGATGTGGATAGTGAATATTATATATATATATATATATATATATACACACACACACACATGTATTATATGAATTGTTATGAAAACCTTTCACTTTAAGAAAAAATTAGAAAAACCATCATATTAAGTTATAAAATCATAAAGCTAAAACAAAAGGGTTTTTAATCAAAAAGAGGGAAATGCTATTAGATTTAAAAAGAAATATACATGGCTAAGTTCAGGTTTAAAAAAAGGGGGAAAATTATCAATTTGCATGAGGGTGAGAAGTTTGAGAACTCTGGACAACATAGAAAGCTCTAAGTGAGAGACTGAGATGAAGTGCTTTTCTCTATTTGACTTTTGCTTTATTCAGAGACACTCAAGTTTTTATCCTCTGTAAATAAAGACAGTTTTGACAAAAATAACTTGTCTTTATCTTGTATTTCTCCTGAGTTTATTAGTTGGTTATTTTTCCTTACACATTTGAACAAATGTGCTTGTTTTCTGAAAACAAGGCCTGGATAGAACATCCTATAATGTCATATGCTGTTAATTTTAGTATAACAAATTTAAGCTTTTGAGTTGATATAAATTAACAAATCAGTTCTAATTTATTTAGAACAAAAAGGATAATATACTAACTCAAGAAAATAAAATTTTAAAAAAACCCAATCTGGCTCTTCATAACTACATGTGGTAAAACTTTTGTTTTCTGTAACACCTGAGATTTAACATGTAGTTTCAAGATAGGCTCAAGTTCTGGTCGGTCTTGCTGCTCAATCCAAAAAGTTTGTGTAATTGAGAGAAGCTCTGCAATTCTTTCTGTTTCATCCAGGTCACAAGGTGCCTGTTGGTTTCTATTTTGACAGCTCTTGTTATTCATTATCTGACTCAGCTCAACTCAATTTCTAGGTCACCTACAAGGGGAGGAAGGATATGAAAGAAGGTGGCTGGGGTGAAGGAAGACAAAGTTTTTTCACCATCATCCTGCAATTATGAAGACTTACATTATTTTGGAAATACTACCTAATATGGCTTTGAGACAGAGAATTTGTGGCTAGGAATATAAGGATTGGTCTTTACTTCTGTAAGTAGGCATCTAAATAAAGAGACAACTTTCAAAACCAGAGCAGGAAGTCCAGTCACTATAATTAAACCCTACTGAAGTTTCCCTGTGGGAGCCTCATAAAGCATTTTGAAAATTCATCCAGTTGTTTAATTTTCCTTCCATTTTGAGGAGTATGCCTAATACAAACCATCCTGTCAAAATGCTGCAATGCTGGTTAAGTACTGACTCACAAGGAAGTTTGATATGCAGAAGATGATCTATGTTACTTCTCTACTGTAGCTTTTCTCCTTCCCTTTTTAATTTTTTTTTTTTTCTTCT
>VWZN01012254.1:3829-18430 GCA_013396955.1 Regulus satrapa | reverse complement strand
GCAATCCCTCTAATCCAATAAAGCTTCTGGAGTTTCTCTAAAGTATCACCTTCTGTATCTTCTGAGAGATTGAATATAGATTTTGGTGGCAAATCTGTTCACTTGTATCTGAGGATGAATGCACCCAGTGGACTGAGATGGGGCCATAGCTTACTACATCTCTGCTAGTAAAAAGGGCAAAATACTTGACTGAAATGGTGATGAATTACAAGTCCCCTTCCCATTGCTTGGGAAATTTTAGCCCGCCAAAGCACTGAACTGTTATGTAGGACACTGGTAGCAACAATTCAATCTTTACTAATTTTACTCACATTCATCAGACCTCCAACAAGATCACTTGTGTGAGGATCTTCGTCTTTGGTACCTAGCTGAGGGGAATAAAGTTCTGTTGTCCGCAGGATTTCCAGAACTCTGTCCAAGGCCTCTGCTACTGTGATCGGGCTGTTTTCCTGGGCAGCATTAATTATGTTAATAACCTAAAAGCAGATTAAAGAGGCAGGCAAAAAAAAAAAAAAAAAAAAAAAANAAAAAAAAAAAAAAAAGTGAATGGCACTTTTTTCTTATTACAGAATTTAAATTCTTGTCTTCATTATGCTAATTCTCATCAAATGCAATGCATTTCCCCACAACCCTTGAAGTACAACTCTGAAAATGTAAATTTGTTCTCAGATTTCCTGGTATCCATCTGCTATTTTTAACTGGCAAACTCCTGGGAAGTGGAAGTAGAATGGTGTGTAGTATCTGCAAGTGTTGCTGGTGGGTGGAAAACTAGCCGTGTCCCTGTCCTTGAGTATATCCAGGTCTGCTCTGAAACAAATTATTCAATCCTTGGAGGAAAACCCAAACAAACTCTTGGATGTGACTCAGATATCCTGATATTAGATGTAAGGTGTTAGTTTTCTCCATGCCGAAGTCAAGGGTAAAGAGCAGAAAGAGCTGGGCTGTGGGAGAAGAAGATAGCCCTTTGAAATCCACACTATGTCTCAGCCACAATCTGGAAATGCAGCAGTGACTGCTCCTAGCTCTGCCAAGAATAACAGGAAAAAAGTCCCAGTGCTATCTTCTCTAGGAGCCAGAGGCTGCTGCACAGCCACTACAAGCCTTCCTGTGGGTATGATTGAGGATAAGGAAAATAAAAGGAGCCAGTTCTCTTAGAGTGCTGCTGGGAAGTAAGAGCTTGATGATAGCAAGAAAAGATAGGGAGAGGGGAAAAAAGGGTTTGAAAGTGGAAGATACCTGACACACTGGTGTGTTATAAGTGACTGTGCAGCTGATTTTTGACAGAATTTGTGCAGCACAGTGAAGAAGGGCTGCAAAAAGTCCTGGGGAGGTCAGGAGGGTGGTGCAGGTGCTCCCTCTCCTGCATGGTATCTTATCAATAGTGAGAACCAAAGTGAGACTGGAAGAACATCTTCCTACTCACTACACATGACCCAACAAAGCAGTGTCCCCTTCGTGCCAGAAGCAATGCATCTAGCAAGGGTACCCTTCTCTCCTCCTTAATATATTTCCTTATGATTAGCTTTTGGGATGCCATGATGAGATGTAGAAAGTATTACTCTGTAAAATACAAAATGTAGGAAGACTCTGCTTGTTAGTCTGGCAACTACATACTTCCCTATGAATGCAGCTCAAAACTCTGTAGTTTGTTGAAAAGTCAGTGCTCAGGACTCACCTTTGTGATAGGAGCTTCTATTGTCATAGAATGAATCCTTGCCACTGAAGAGTACCGTCGGGTCTGTAAACTTGGAGCTGCCATTAAAGAGAGCCATGGAGTGTGAATCAGATGACAGCATTTGAATAGTGCACAAGGCCAGGACACAGCTTAATGAAAGCCTCGTGTACCATTTCTCCTGTATCTCTCCCCTACAACTTCTTTGTTTCATTTCTTGTACTGTTGTCTACCTTCTTGGCAGCCACCCCTCATTTTTGCTGTCAGTTTTTCTATTCTTCCTCCACTTCAGAATGGAGATGTACTTACAATTCATGTCCTTTGATTGCAATGGATCTCTATCAGACATGGTTTCTTCTGTAAGTCTCTGTTTGTCCCTTATCTTGCTGGTACAGGTGCTCTTACCGAAACCATTCCTACTCCTCATAAGCAATGCTTCTCTCACTACACACAGAGGCAGAAAGAAATCTCTGCTACCATTGTCCCACCCCAGTAAGCAGTTACAAATGGGGTCAGTAGAAGTATTGCTCTCAGGTAACCAGCAGCAATAGGTTCCTTCATGTTAAACATGAATAAACCAAAAATACATGTTCAGGAGGACAAGCTGCAGCTTTCCAAGAGAGATGGCACTAATGCTTCACCACGCACTCTTCTAGCAGGCTGCTCCTATCCCTTGGCACAGTCACTCCTCCTCCCTGTGAAGACATTCAGCACTGCTAGACATTGTATAGCAATGCTGGTACTTATGCTGAGGCACAGCTTTGCAAATCAGAAATAAATTTTACAGCAGCTATTAAAAAAAAAAAAAAAAAAAGAGTAATCTCTGCTTAATCAGCTGTCAGTTTGTCTGGTAATTCTTTTGTTCTGCAGTTTTTTGCCCAAGCCAAGTCTGTTATTTATTTAATTGTTTATTTATAAATATATATAAGTGTTATTTATAGTATTGTACATACATACAGTTTGCTTTCTTACCATCACTACTTTGAGATGTTATTGACTTAACATCAACTGAGTCTTTCCTTCTATTCTTGCACTTGTAAGAACCGGATTCTGGAAGTACAAAATAAAAGCTTTAAAAATGCATCAAGTAAATGCTCTAAAAATATCCATCTAAAATTTTGGAAATTTAATTTAGTGATTTTAACAATATCACATAAGTGGAGGAGATACTGCAATTTTTGCATATCAGAGCAAGGAGCTCAGTGTCTATCAATTTAAAACAACTTATCTGAAGTCACCTGGAAGGGTGTTTTGCAAGGAAGTCAAGATGCCTTATGGAACAGGAGACTTGCTTCATCTAATGTTAGCTCCCTAAAAGCAGCAGTCTTGTTATAACGTTATCAGACATCCTGCTTCAGGAGAGGCATCTCACACAGATGGGCTGAACCCCTTGTTCTTTTTGCTCTCCTCTGACTGCTGAACAAGGTTGAGTTTAGCTACTTAAAACTTTAGAACAATTGAGAAGTTTCATTTCAGTCTACATTCTTAAAGCCAAAAGCATAGTTCAGACTCAGGCAACTTTTGCTTTTATTTGCAATACTTATTTGTACCCTGTGTTTAAGGAAAACCCAACATGCTGAGAATGATTAAACAATCAATTTAGTTCTTCTGAATATTAGCCATACAACAAACTGCTATTCTTGAAACTGCTGTTTGCAAAGCAAGAGAAATTATCACATCCATTCAAATTCAAAAGCTGAAGAAAATTTTTAAGAAACCAGCTGAAACAAACAAAAATCTGGTAAAGCTTCATTTTCTCCAAAACATTAAGGTCTGCACTCTCACTTTTGTTTAAAAACAGCAGCCATGCATCTATTTCCAAGTCTCTGTAGTACCTATTCCCAGGCATCTAAAATGCTACCCAGATCACAGAGTCTAGCAGGCTTTCGAAAACATAAAACCATTTGAAGAATCAGAAGTATCATGACTTTGGTATTCTTAAGATAAAGACCAATTTTCATGATAATGTCACAAGACAGGATGTATGCAGCTTCTCTTTAGCAAAATAAAAGGTCAACATACAATTTACTAGAATTAAAAGTTCATTGGTCCTAAAAATTACTGAAACAGTTACTATCTTAATTCTCTTTTTCTACCACAGACTTGTAAGACAGCTTTGGTGTTCTTTATTGTAGTCTGAACTGGAGAAATTGAAAGCATTTTCCTCTGTTGATACCTAAGAGCAAGGCATAACTAATACATGTAAAGTCATTTTGTTTATTTATTTGATAGTACTCCTCTTAGAAATCCCTTTTTTGCACTAACATTTGGATGAGTTTATCAGAAGGCACTTGTGTGGGAGCAAGCATTTACATATAAACATAGCTGTGAGTGGCTATAGCTGACCAAACAACTCTGCTTGTATTAAATATCAACTAACAAGTCAGAAACCTTGCTAGTGGCACCCAGAGAGTCACAGGTGCATAAAAGCTACTCTGTGCCGTACTGTGGTTTCATCTGTAAATACTTAAATGCCTACATAACATTTTTTTCTTTACCTGATGAGCAGAAAATCTTATCCAGATTGTTCCTAACCACCACAAACAGCACGATATACATGGATTACTTTTCTGTGCTTGTCACATTGGTACATGCCCATGGCTCTGAAAATTTATTCTTGGAGTGCAGCCATGGACTGCAGTGAAGGATAACCTACATCACATGTTCTGAGACTGCCTACTTTCACTGCACTGTAGTCATCAATGTGGCATCATAAAATGGCACCTAGTCTTGCTGAAATGTGTCACAATAATGAGCAAACCTAAAACTTTGGTAAGCTGATATAAATGTGTTATTTAGTAACCAGTGTCCTGTTTAATTTATGGGCTTCCTCACCTTCCTGTTTTCAGGATAGAAGTGAGAAGAAAATCTGCTTTTATTACAGGGATACAGGAGCAAACCATTTAACATACTGTGGATCAATTCTGGTGGCACCCTCTTCTTCCCCTACCCGTTGTTATTTGGCATCACAAAGCACTCAGATGTTTGTATGTATTCTTAGGCTCCTTGAAAGAGCAGGAGATGTCAAGAAGTCATGTCCCATGCTCTTAGTATGTTATATCCTCCTCCCATGTGAAAACCAGAAGCTGCCTGAAGTTGCACAGCAACGTTGTCTCACCTTTCATAGCAGGAAAAGGCCTCAGGTGCCAGAAGGTAACAAGGCATGAGAACCTTTTCACTTATAAGACATCAGTCTGGCTGTGATCACTAGAGTCACAAGCTTAAAATTGGTCTTGAGTACCTCCTTCTTCAGGGAAAAGTGGTATTCCAAACACTACACAGCTTTGGAGGAAGGGATTATTCCCTTATGCTCCATTATTTGTACTCCAAAGCTCCCTGCAAAACTCAAGGAGGGCTGGAGTGTGCTGTCTGTGAGTAAGCAAACTTTCCTGAGACACAAGACAAGGCTTGCGGACATGCTGCAGTAACTTACTGTTGACTGGAACTGAGTTTCTCAGGCCTGGACACCTCAAATGATTGCCTTAACCTGTGCTGGGGTCAAACCCATGGCCTGCTGACAGGTCCTAAACTTGGAAAGACTGTGGCAGGTGTGCTGGCACAAATCAGCACATTCCACATTTCAAACACCAAGAGATGCCAATGTACACCAGCCACAGGATCAAACAGTGTTTAAATACAACAGAGAGCAAGCAAATGAACTTCAAATGCACAGCAAGAGGTCTGAACAGGAGATTTAGTTATTGATGATTACAAGTCCAGTTCAAGGTGTGATATCGAAAGCAGCTGGCATTTTTCCTTAGCCATCAGCTCTGATCACTGACCTGACAGGAAGAAGAGACAACAATTCATACCAGCAGAGAACTCTGACACAACCTCCAGCACAGCTGGAATGTAGAGGTAAATGGTAAAATACCTGTCTGGGAATAGTCTCCTGTGTACTTATCCTCCCGGTGACCCTTGTAGACCTGGAGAAAGGAGTAAAATATATATGTAAGAAAAAAAAGCAAAAAACCTTCAAAATAGGCTGCATTCAACACTGTTTACATACAGCATTTTCCATTCAGCTATTAAAAAAACCAATTATTTGGCAAAGATTCTTCAGGTGTAATTAGATGTGGAGAAATAATATGAAAGCAAACAGATATGCCATGCAGAAAATCACAGATACAATGCTTTTATGGACTGAATTCCTGTTTAATGCCTTTACAAGAGAACTGATACTCATTCAGGTAGTGTTTTAAGTGCAAATTGCATATTAACCTGAAAGAATAAAATAAATAAAAAAAATCTACAACACTATTTTTTTGCTTTAAAAATAATTTTCCTTGAACTATTGATGCTAATTTTGAATGCATCCTTTCATGAGTCACTAATAAACTGGACTTCAAAAAGCTCAGTTATAAAAACTACTTTCCAGGAAATAAGGGGTAGAAGTAGTTGTCATTCATCAGACCTTTATTTCTAAGTATTTTTTAATAATTCTTATGAATGAACAATTAAACACAAAATCTTAATTCCTTGTGCTTCTGAAACACCTTGGGTAGCTCCAACAGTAGGTATTTCAAGCTTTCTTAAAATTTAGACAGGATATTTCCATATATTAAAATTTACAGCCTTTTCTTGGTCTGCACTAATAGAGATTAAATGTTCCTCTGGTTTTTCATTCTTCTCAAAACCAAAAGTACTGTCAAGTTCATAACAGTTTAATAACTGCTAATTACCTCACCCCTTTCCTTTGTTATGTGGTTAGAAGAAAGTATTTTGCTCTTAATAGGAAAACTGACCAGAAAAGGCAGATTCTCAAGTTATCCCTTAAAAATTGGTGTGTGATGGATTTAAGTATAGCCAGCAGAGAAAGAATAGAAATAATACATTACTTTTTTTACTGCAGTCACTACAGAAGTTACACATACCCTCTGCAGATGAATAATTGTCTGTGCTTGGCACTGTAATTACACATTATTCAGTACACATAATATTTAGGAGCCCAATACTGTCATATGGTGATTGGTTCCTCTGACCAAATCCGTCACTTGCCTGTAGCAAAGCACTAAATTGCATGGAAGCATGAAATCCATGGTTGCAACCTGTCAGTTAAAAATGAGAGTATGAAAGGGTTGTACTTGTGTGTTCTTAATGTCTGTATCAGTTTGTGGCAGTGCATGCTGCAGGGTCTTCATGGGGATTATTCAGGGAAGAAAGGAAAGAAATTACAAGACGGCAAGAAGAAAGAAAACAAATTCTCTTCTCTGTCATTTTTGCACACCTTTCGTTTTTCCTTTCTGCTCTGGTAGGGAGGCAGGTAAAGAGGGTTAAAGGAAAAGAGAAGAAAATTAATAAGAACTCAGAAAATTCAGGCATGGCTTTTTGTAATGAATTTTTTTAAAAACAAACAAAACAACAAAAAACCAAACCAAAACAACAACAACAAAAAAACAACCAAAAAAGAGGAAAGGGAAACGCTTTGCTCATGCTCCATATAAATCTTGTTCAGGGGAGTGTAAGAACTAACTCTTCTAAAAAAAATTTTAACACCTCTCTTGAAACCATGTGGAAACTCTCAGAGAAACAGTCTCATCCAAACACAGTATGGTTAAGGAAATCTCATCAAACATGGTACAGTGACACAAGGCATCTGAACTGCTTGTTCCAGTCTCAGCCTGCAGCTTCTCTCAAAGCCAATGGATATATCTTTGTCTACTGCAAAACTGGAAGAAACATAGGCACAGCCCTCCAAGTCCTTTACTAAAAAAATAAACCACATTTCTGTTCTGAATACTTCTCTTCCCCTTCTGCAGGCATGTCCTGAAAGAGCCATGTAAGGTAAGTTATGAGGACAGTAACACAGTTAATCTTGGGTCAATATGTTCTTGAAAGAAACAGCACTTCTCTTGTAAATTTATGAATGTGAAAACACTGGACTCTGTCCTGCCAGGTCTCAAATTGACAATGGCAGCATTAATAATTACCTAGGCTCAGCACATGGGAATAGTCACATGAAAGTCAATCCCCATTCATAAATCTTCACTGTAAGAATTAAATTAATTAAATGCTTAAATGCTTAATGCTCTTTTAGATTTTTTTTTTTCATGCATAAATGTAACATACTAGATCCTTCTGTGTGATAAATCTGGCATGGAAATACATGAAAGTTCCAGTGGTCTCTGATACCCCTTACGGAGGCTGCTGGTACTGGCAAAAAACACATATATATTTTTTAAGGTGAAACAGTGTATAATGACATAAGGATGTTCTGAAATCAACATATACTGTCTGAATACTGAGATAAAGCTGCTTAAAATTATGTTGATGCAGTGAAACATTCGACATTTGCATCAAAATTTGAATTATGACAGCTTTTACTGCTCTGTAACTTAAGTAATTTTTTCATGTGATTACCTTTTATCCTTCCATAAAGATTTATCTGTGGCTTGAAAAGGAACCTAATTTTTTTAGTGTAGGGAAAAGTTCTACTGCTGCAAGTGTTAAGGCATAAATATTAGGAAACTGCATTGTCCAAGATCTCCTACAGGCATATTTCCATGACAGAAGTGAAATAGAACAATTACATAGTTCTGTCAGATACACCTTGTTTTTTCCCCAAGGGACCTTAAATCTCCACAGAACATACTTTCTGTTAGACTGTCATCTTTAACCCTTGAGGCAGACCTCTGTATCTGGAAAACCTTTTTGAAGGTCATATTTCCTGGGGTCACCAAATGTGGAAAGCTTCCCAGGTCGATAGTGCTGAATTTACCAGTAGCTTCTCATGAACCAATGCTAAAAAGACTAGAATGGTTCTTTCCAGCAGTACGGGAGAATATGAAAGTTGCTTTGGACACAAGTCCTTAAATAAGATTTGTTTCTTAACTTCCCTTTTTCTCAGTAACAAGGACAGGCTTATGGGGCACATGAAGCTCAAGGGCAGCCTCAGCTGCAGCAGTCATGAAATGGATGAGTACAAGATCCTCAGGACATTGATGAGGGTGCACAGCAAACTCACTACTGTAGACCTCAGGAGAGCAGACTTCAGGAACCTGATTGGTAGAACGCCACGGAATGAAGCACTGCAGGGAAGAGGGGCCTAAGAAACCTGGTTAATGTTCAAGGATCACCTCTTCCAAGTTAGGAGTGATGCTTCACAACAAAGAGAAGTCAGGCAGAAATGCCAGGAGGCCTGTGTGGTTGAACAAAGAATTTGTTGACAAATTCAAACAAAAGAAGGAAGCCTACAGAGAGTGGAAACAAGGACTGGTAGCCTGGGAGTAGTACAGAGAATGTCTGAAGAGCCAGGGATCAAGTTAGGAAAGCTAAAGCCTCATAGAATTAAATCTGGCCACAGACATAAAGGACAACAAGAAAGGCTTCTATAGTTATCTTGGAGAATTAAAGAAAGATACAGGAAAATGTGGTCCCTCTCTGGAATGAAACGAGATGTAGTTATCTGGTACACATAGAAGGCTGAGGTATTCTCTGACTTTTTTGCCTTGGTCTTCACCAGCAAGTGTTCTGGCCACATACGCTGTCCAAGTCACAGGACTAAAGGCAGGGATTGGGAAAATGAAAACCACCCACTGTAGGAGAAGATAAGGTTTGGTAGCATCCAAGAAACTTGAAGGGATAAGGTCATAGGACCTGATCAGCATTTGTGAGTCCTGAAGGAGTTGGTGGAGGAAGTGGCTAAGCCACTATCCATCAGATTTGAGGAGTCTCGGTAGTCCAGTGAAGTTTCCAGTGACTGGAAATGGGGACACTTACATAACTGTCATTTCTAAAGATTAAAAAACAAAAAAGGAAACCCAGGGAACAACAGGCCAGTCTCATCTCCGTGCCCTGCAATTCATGAAACAGATTCTCCTGGAGACTATGCTAAGGCATATGGAAAAGGAGATAATTGGTGACAACAAGCACAGCTTCACTAAGGGCAATTCATGCCTGATCTATTGGATAAGGGAATGTGATCTAACTGGACCTGTGGTGCTTCTTGGCAGTGTGCACTTGGACTTGGATGTTACATAACATCTTTGTCAGGGACACAGGCAGTGGGATCGGGTGCACTAGCAGCAGGTAGGCTGATGACACCAAGCTTTGTGGGGCCAACTGCTTGAGGGGCCACAACACACTGGAGGGAGGAGACATGAACCTGTTGGAGCAGATCCAGAGAAGGGCGACAAAACTGACCAGAGAGCTGTAGCACCTCTCTTACGTGAAAAGGATGAGAGAGTTGGGGTTGTTCAGTTTGCACAAATGAAGACTCTGGGAGGTCTTTTAGCATCTTCCAATTACTAGAGGGGCATGCAAGAAAATGAGATTAAGTTTTATGAGAGTGTGTGGTGATAGGACAATGGGGAATGTTTTTAAACTGAAGGAGGGTAGGTTTAAACCATCTGTCAGGAGGAGATTCTCTACTATGACAGTGGGGAGATGCTGGAACAAGTTTCACAGAGGAGTTGTGGATGCCCTGTCCCTGGAAATTCAAGGCCAGGTTGGGTGGGGCTTTGAAACACCTGGTCTAGTGGAAGGTTATCCTGTATGTGACAAGGAGGGTGGAACTAGGTGATCTTTAAGGTGCCTTTCCAGCCAAATCAATCTATGATTCTATGATTTTTACTGGTTTAAGCAATCCAATCTACAGGTCAAAGGTGAACAAAAGAAAATGACTTTTTTCTTATATTCCTACTGCTGTTTTTTACATATGAGTACAAGTTTGTAATACTTATCTTGGATTACAAATATCATATATACACCTCCCTGTACCAGTCTTTCAGCTTTGTATATAATACAGAAAAAGCCATCAGACTCTCTTACTTTCAAATCAACATCAAAGCAGCTATAAATGCTGTTATGATGTGTAAACAATGAATTAAAAAGAAATACATGTAACTTTATCAGTTTTTATTATAAAACTGTTGCGCACTAGCATGAGCATTTGAAAACATCCTGTGACTGTAAATGATACTTTGCTGCTCATACTAAAATATGTATTTTAGTTTAAAGATGAAGTCAGTTTAAAATACTGAGTCTTATTTTTCAGTGTTAGACATGTAAAGTTCTTCCAAGAATTATGCAGCGTTCTCCTTGATTTGTTACTACCTACCTCCACAAGAACTTGAGCAAGAAGGATGTTTTCAACAGTCAAATGTTACCACCTATGAGATTTTTTTAGAAGTAGTGGTTTTCCAATAATGTGTTAATATTTAGTATTGTTCTACTCAAGAAGAGCCAACTGTACACACTAGTAACTTTCTAAATACTTTTCCTGCCTAAGTATCTTTACCCACATCACAGATAAAAGCACACAAAAATCTAAATAAGATACCTAACCCCTCCTCTAAACAACATGGAAACATACCCTATTTCCAGAGCATGTGCTTGGTCTGAAATTTTTCCAGCCACTTCCTATGCTTCTCACTTTCTATCTCACCCCTAGACACCACATGCCAAAGACAGGCTTCACTCCTTTGCTCACAAAAGTCCGGACTTCTTTACTCAACACGGCACTTACTAGATTATTTTTGGGGCAAAGTGTGTGCTATCATCATTTGCCTCAAACACTGTCAGAGAGAGGAAACCAGGAGACGTTGACAGCAAAAGCTCCCCACACCACCAGGTTTGTTGCAAGAGCAGCTGGTGTGGATTTGTGTCCGGACTGCAGAGACCCAACTCTGCCACTGCTGCTGTTTTACTCAGGTCATGGCTTGAGTTGCACTCTTCCACAGCCCCTGTTCTGGCAGGTGAGTGAAGTCTCATGGCCAGCATGAGGGCTACACTTCATATAAGTACCACACATTGTCAAACCTTGGGACCACTGAGCATAGGTCATTAGTTGGCATAAGTACACCAGATCAGACTGGCGTGAACAACTCTACAAAGAAAGACTGATCTCCCTTTGAGAACTGTGGTCCGTGTTGCTCCGCAGTATCATGGATTCAGCTGTTATATACATGCTCCATAAAATGAACGACAGTCTTCCTATAGTCAGGTGTCCTACAAATGGAGACTAATGCATGCAAATGTTGAAGTTTTCTTGCTTACTCCAACAGTCAGTGAGAATCTCATTGACAATAGATCACATCTCCTTGGAAAAATTTATAAGCCAAAAAATACCAGTTCACTAAAAGCTATGAAAATTATCATATGAAAGAAATACAATACCTGTTTGTTATTTTCATTGGTACAGTGCAGCCTCTTGAGGGAGACAAAATGTCTTATTTTCCTAGCAACAGAAATAATAACTTGTTACCATATTAAATTGTAAAGAGAGAAGTGAAGTGATACCATTACCATTTTCTAAAGGAGTGATCGCCATGCCCTCAGGAAAACAGATACCAAACCCAACACCAGCAAGACAACCAGGTGACAAGCACTCCTTCAGGTTTTGGTCTCAGGACACCCGATCCTTCTGTTGGTCCAGGAATTCTGCACATCTAGAAGGTGAATTTGGCAATGTATCCATTCTAAACTGTGATAGTGGGAACACGTACAAGCACACACACACACAAAACACTAGGTTTGCTCAGTTGCTAAATACATGGAGGTTCATGTCAAACTTACAGATGCAGAAAGCAGAGAGAAGGCCCTAAAACCCAGAAAGCAATTATGTAACAGACAAATTAATTACCCTCCTTGACCTATCACGGGTGTTATCTTCACATGCTGCTGGATACTGTCTCCTGATTTTCTTCTTGAATAGTAAACTCCTTGCCATTCCTAAAGAAACACACAAAACAGACACTGCATCTGAGCATACATTGATTGCAGTCAAATATTCATTTATTATTGCATAGTCCTTTTGTACTATATTATTATTCTTATTTAATGGCTTTATAAAACTATATAAAATTAATGTACTGTTAAGTATAACACAGAGAGCAAGCAGCAGCTATTTACCCAATGGAGAGCAGCACCTTTAGCTAACATAAGGACAGTATAAGTATGTTTCTCTTGGTAGAGGGTATTTTTTACAAGCAACTTTACAATTTTTATGAGGGACTTTAGGTATCGTCTACTTAAAGAGGTGAAATTCTTGCTAGGTACAGCCGTAAGGAGCAGTGACTGTAACACATTCGGAGGATATCTCTTTGCACCAGCAAAACTGAGCAGCATGCCAAGCACCATTCGGCTTTGAAGTTGTCAGTTGTCATGCAATATATATGCTAAATTTCAGAAGTCATTGATCTAAAGATATCCTTCAACTAACCTCAATGAAGAAAGCTCTTAGGGAACTACCTGGCAGCAGAGTAGGAAGAGGTTGGAAAGTGGGTAGAAGATACTTTTGAACAGACAGTGCAGCCCATATAAATAAGGAGGAACACAGCGTGAGTGGCCTTTAGATATTGCTAATGAGCCAAGGTGAACCTGCAAACAACTCCAGACAGTGAATCACAAAGCTCAGATCATTGCTGGATGTGACTCAAAGGTTCAAGAACTCCCTAAAGATCTTGGAGTAGAAAGTGAGACAGGGAAGGGTGACAGGTACTTCTGTAATGCAGAGGAGATGGGATAAGAGACTATAGCATGTATTAGCGGAATTTATTGCCCGGCCCATCACTGCAAGGACAGGAGTTCACAGTGCACTGCAGGTATTCTAACTGTAGTTATTAGGAAAGCAATTGGCACCCCACTGTGTGCCAATACATTTTAGTGCTTTAAGTTTGCAGTTGGTGAGGGCTCTGCTGTTTGACAGAAGTTACACATTTTGCTTGGATGATTCAGCCACCTGACTGAGGGACAAACTGTTACATTTCAACTAACAAAATCTCTATGGGCTCTAAGCAAAACAGAAACACAGAAAACATTCAGATACTGATCTTAAGCCAGCAAATCAGCAGGAGTTCAGTCAGATCCTAAAACCAATAACAAATGCAAATAGCAAGTGTAGTCATTTGTCTGTGGCATGGGCTATTACACTTAACATCTGAGAAACAGAATTCTGGTCTTCTATGTGTACTCATGAAGAACATATCTTGTGTTCTTAAACCTACAGCAATAAAAAATTGGAATAGAACTCCATAGCAATTTCACATGAGGTTGTTTTTTTTTTTTTTTTTTTTCATTTGCTTACCTTTCCTTTTTTAATAAATGTGTTTATGTTGTCCAAAAGATCTGCAGAGTTTTTATCACTTTTAGGTAGTTCAGTGAGCTCCTTGCCAATAAGTTCTCCCTTGCAGTACCCCGTCATCCGTTCAAAGGCTGGATTAACATACTGCCAAAACAAAGGTACATTAGGACAATATAAAAAAGAACTATTTAAATGCCAGTAAATTATAATAAGTATCAAAGTGTGACAAGTTATATGCTAAAGCCACAACCACATGTCCCTACAATTCAGTGTTTCTCATATAAAAATACTATGTAATGGTGAAACATTTTATTCATGTGAGAGGCTGAACAGAAAAGGCAATATGTAATCTATCAGAAGGCAAAGAAAGAGAACTAATGCAGGTTTTACCATAAACAACATTACTGAAAACTATCATTTAAATGAAGTTACAGAAGGAAAAGTCTTAAAAATTCAGCAGGCATCAGTGTGCAGCAACCAGAAATTAAGCAATTACTTGCACAATGCTTTCTAATGGGAAACACAACTGAAGTACTGATATGGAACAGGAATTACTGAGACAAGATCTCTTTGCAGTTCCTCTTTTTAAATTCTATAAAATAGTTAATATTTTCCCTCCTACCTGAATGACATGATCTTCACTGGTTATTTCAACAGCTTCCTGACAATGGTCTAATGCCGTAAACACTGCATTACAAGCCCTGGAAGTAGCAAATGATTAGCATATTAGTTTAGAACACTTTGTTCACAATAAATACGTAGTTAAATTGTACTTACCGATAGATGAACCACAAAGTAGCAGTTGTTTTGACTAGATCATGTCACTGTCTTTATTATGACTTTTTCAGAACATCCAGCCTCAGACATCCTCGTGGTTAACATGCTTTTACTGCAGATTACATTGTAA
>VWZN01012251.1:47987-88419 GCA_013396955.1 Regulus satrapa | reverse complement strand
GTCAGTCTCTTCTCCCAGGTAAATAAGCAAAAGAACAAAAGGAAACTGCCTCAATTTCTGTCAGGGGTTGCTTAGATAAGTTATTAGGAAAAGGTTACTCTCTGATATTCTTGTCAAGCTNAAAGGTTACTCTCTGATATTCTTGTCAAGCTCTAGAAGAGGCTGCCCAGGGAAGTGGCAGTCACAGTCTCTGGAAGAACTTTAAAGGTGTGTAGAAGTGACACTTAGGGACATGGCTGAGTGGTGCAGTTGGCAGTGCTGGGCTAATGGTTGCACTTCATAGTCTAAAGATTTTTTCCAACCTAAATGATTCTGTAACTCTATGATTCTAAGCAACAATCCCAGGCAGCAACCATCTGCACTGACAGCTATATTAATTCATCTGAACTTGGATGGAGACAGGGACATCAGACCTTTAACTTCAATTCAAGTTACATTCCAAAATCAACATTCACCAAAGTCTTGTTGAAATGAGCAGGCACAGAGCCAGGATTGCACATTCATACCACTATGTTCAGCTCCTATTGAAGCTAAAGTAAGATCTGCCTTTTGCTGGAGCTGGGTTTTTTTTGCACACAGCTGATGTCTGGTGAGATTTGGGAATGGTATTTGAAACCTGATGACTCGGAATCTCTTTGATTTATTATATCATTAACTTATGTTTTTTCATGCTTATGCGATTTAGTTGTGATAGCTGACAAAGTGTTTTGTTTCCCCATTTCATATTCAGCTTTTAGATGCCTAATTTTACTCTGGTATAATCACACTATATATTAACTGAGACAATCTCATGCTTGAAATTCATTCTGGACCCTGACCTTCCCAGAAAAGGCATGTGATGGACTGGTTTCTTCAGTTACTTTCTTACATCAAGCGGCATATCAGGTACCTTTTCATTGTTGGATACATATCAGCCAGGCCAGCCTTGTGGATGTCCAGCTGGCACATGCTCCTACAGGTCTCTCCTTCTAATTCCAGCACTCAATTGTGCTGGCTATGGAGTTCTGGGTTGTACCTTGGCAGTCTTTGTGCCTTGCCTGCTGACATCTCACCAGCCTTGCCAGAAGTTGTTTCAGGGAACATAAAGCAAGGCTGCTATGTCTGTTCACCCCAAAGGCCTGGCATGAAGCATCCCAGCCCTTCCAAAACCTCGTGTGCTGCACACAGGGAACCACAATGCATACTCCAGTACCTCATGGCCCACTGTACTTTCCATTGCTTTCATAGGATTATAGGGAACTGAAGCTTCATTAAACGCTCATAATTGAGCTTCCCATATCTTTGCTGTTTTCCTCAAGGGCTCACACATTTCAATGCATTTTGGTCACAGACTGTGAGGGACTAGGGTGAAAAAGAGGTTGGAGTGAGGTACTTTCCTTCTTTCCCAAAACTGCAGTCACATCAAAACATACCACATTTTTTATGGGAGAATTTGCTTTTGTCACAACCCAGGAAAAACCCTTTGCATGCTGCTATTTTCCCTCATGGTAACACAGTTGAAAGCCTCTTCTTCACACTGTGGCTCTATATTTTACATTCCTCCTCTCTGAACATCCCCATGTGTCTGTCCCAAAACAAACCCCTAGGTCATCACTCCAGGTGTGTGGATTGCTCCATGCAGATCAGAACAATTTGGCTGACTGTCCTGCTCCAGACTGCCATGTTCATCCAGATCCAAGGGATGGGGATGTCCCTTGCACAGTTCTCATCTGCTGATTTGCTTTACCTAAGTAATTTTCTCTCACTCCCAAGTAAGCAATCCATCCTGCTTCAAACAGTCACATGTGGTCCTAGTTTTGCTTCTTTTATACCCTTGTTTTTCACTTGTCTTTGGTTAGCAGCTCCACTCTGTGTTACTCAAGTAATGTCACCTTTCACATCTTTTGTCTGTAAGTTTCACCCAATTTTTAAACTAGTTTAACCCCAGTTTGGGCTGGTGATGAGCTTTTCCTAATGCCCAGCAGTTTCTCTCACTGCTACTTTGTTAGTTGCCCACCAGTGGATTCTCCATACACAGAGATTCAGGCAGATGCATAGAATTAATATGCAGTGTTGACAATAGCTCTGACCTAAGCAGGAGGCTGGACTGGCTCTTTGGGTTAGATAGGAGTCTCCACACCTTTCTTTCTATGACTCCTGCATGACACAGCACCCGCAAAGGTGCTTTCTGTCTTTGGGACCTCCTTCTATGTTTGAGACCTCTGAACTATTCCATTGTAGAGTCTTTGAATTGCAGCTTTGTGCAGAGTCTCTGCTCTGTTAGGCCTACTTGCTCATGCTCAGAAAAAGAACCTTCACAGGAACTAAAATAGTGTAGAATTTCAATGAAAAAGGATGTTCTACTAAAACTCAGCTACACTGACAACCTGTCTGCCAGGGAATAGATTTAACAACACTCCTCCATCACTTGATCACGCGATGCAAGACTTCCAGCAGGCTGTGTCCTTTCCTGCCACCACATAGTTATTTTGTTGTTGGTTCCAGGCTGCAGAGCCAGTGGAATGCATTCTTGCAAAGCCCAATCTTAAAACCATTGAGATTTGTACAAAGTATTGGATCGGCTCTACATCCTAATTCCAGAAATGGGCAGACGGCAGAAAGCAGAGCATATTCTAAGAGAACACATTGGAATGTCATAAAAAGTAATAATGAGTAAAATTTGTTTTCATAGTGAAACATTTAATATGCATGACATACACTGCACAATTACTCACATTCTTAAAATGAAATGGATAAATGTTTCCAGCAGGCATCATCTTCCAACAATTCTTTCAAGTTGATGCCAAAGGAAAAAAAAGTAAAAAAGCAGCTAGTAAAATTTCTGTACAGAACATACCAATATTGTCTCCAAAGCTATCAGACATGTTTTCATGAAGATTAAAGTCAGGTTAAAAGAGAGGCATCCAAAATATATTTTTTCTAAGGGTGGGGATAAGTAACTGAATCACGTAGGACCACTGTTTCATGTAAGGTATTCTGTTTCCACTAGAAAAGGGCTGTGGATGAGTTCAAGTCCCAAATCATATTTGTCCACATTTTGTAATTGTAATTTAACTTAAGCTAGGTTCAGATCTGATCATATGTCCCCTGGATGTGACTCCCAAATGGGTGAATGTTTGCAGAGGAGTATAAAACTCTGTATGGTCTCTCCTGTTAGTGTAGCTGGCAACATCATAATCTGCCCACGTTTAAACAAGGTGCTTCCTTCCTAGGTTTGCAGAACCTAGGAAGGAAGAAAAGGTTTGCAGAAAACCATAAAAGTTGATCATCATTTCTAAATGCCTTTATATTACTAGTCACATCCTTCTTGCACACACATCACTTGAAGAAATCCCAAACACTGTCTAGCCAATGTCTACCAGTCTTTCAAGTTCCTTTATCTGTCTCTTCAGCTACTATCTGTGCAACTCTTTCCAAATAGTTTTAGAAAATATGCTCCAATCTTTTTGCTTTAAGAGGTTGGTGCTAACTTTACACTGAAGTAATCTGTTGCTATTGCCCCACCTCTACATCTGTCTGCTTCTCTGTCTAACCAATAACTTTTCATTTCTTGCTTGTCTATAAAATGCCCAGCATATGACAGATGCTGACATAAATAAATAATAATGCTCAGTTTGCAGGCTGGGATCATATCTAGGTTTTACAAGTGAAAACAAGACTTTAGTTATTGCTCACTATTACTGATCTGTTTCTGAGCAGTGGTTTCAGATGGCACCTTGGCAACATTGCAAATACCTCAACCAGGAACCTTCAAAACATGGGCCTGTGATTGCTGAAGTGGTGAGTGCAGGGCAACAATCAGCAGCCAAGACTGGAATAGGCCATCTAACAAACCAGCTGCCCTGGATACACACACAGCTCCGCAAAATTGGGCAGGGAGATCCAGCCTCAGGACTGGGCAGGTCTTGGGAATCTGGGCAGGGGTTGCGGCAATTTCAACATTCAAGTTTATGCATAGGAAATGTTCACAGATTCTTTGTTATGCTCACTTTTCACAGTGTTTTCAAGACTTTTGCTTGAAGCTGCTAATGTTCTTGCTTATTTCAGCAGCTGTTTTTCCTCTCTCAGCTGCTCTATGACTGTGTGTATTTTTCCCAAGACATTTTCCTCTCCTTTTCTGTCTCTTCCTCTTACATATTCTTAATTTGCTCAGTCTTCTCATCATTTGAGGTATCAGTCATGGTTGCTACCTACTGTTTGCAGCAGCAACATGTAACTTGCCTACACTTGTAGATAGACACAAGTAAATACCGTGGAATTTAAATATCTTTGCTCCATCCACTGACCTTTTCCATCTCAAGACATGGACACTGACAGGGCTGCAGATTCCATTGCTTTGTTCTACTTCCCTTTCCCTGAGGAAGCAGCTGTTGTGGGAACCAACTGGTTTACAGCTTACCGTGAGGATCAGGTGTAAATATCTGGACAGTGAGATGTCTGGTTCTGCCACACACAGGTGGATACTGAAACCACCCACATGTGTCACACAGAGAGCCTCATATCCTACATCAAGTCCTATTTAGGAGAGATTAGGAGAGGTTAATGCATGGCTGAGATCAATAGTTAGAAGGTAGATATTGCCTGTGATATTAAATCATGATAAAAACGTTATCTCATGCTATAAACTCTTGGGCCAGATGATCCACCAACCCTATCAGAAAATTCTCTGTGACAAATGATGTGCCAAAAATATCAGAGTAAATGAATGGTCTGTAATTGTCCTTCACTTTTTCTCTCTCTAAAAATGATCTATAACACTTCTGCAGTGTTTTCTGGTGGTTACTCATTATGCACTTAATTGCCAGGTAAGTGTCTGTGAAATGCTTACCCACTCTGTTTTTATGGCATTTCATCCAGCCATGTACCTACGAGGAGTTAGATCCATAACACCTCCCTGACCTACACTACTCGTGAAGAGCAATGCTCTGTGCTGTGGCATTTCATCCCTAATTGCTCCCAGAAAGGGCAGCAAAACTTTTAGGAGCAAGTGGCAATTGACAGTCTCTGCTGAAATCAAGATCACTGCTTCATCACTGAAAGATTCTGAGATAACTTCACACAAGTCATACAAAAAAACCTAAAACCTTTGTTTTCAGGCACTTATGGTCATCTTGTTTCAGACATCTTTTCTTCTGAATTCTTAACTCACCTAACTCTTCTTTCCTGCATATTTCTCCTTTACACAGCCCAAAATTCTTCAGACAGGGATTGGGTTTTTTTTCATATAAGGAATGTACCTACTGTGCCCTCAATTCTCCAGCCTGAGACCTTTACACATAAAGAAATAAAAATATTATTACTTAGGATAATAGAATAATGAATTGTCCTTAGAAACATCATTAATTCCACATGCCCCACTGTGTGTCCTGTTTTTGCCCCCTCCTTTTGACCAATGACTGGGCATATGAAAGAAGATGCTTGATTCAGGGTTACCCTGCAGAGACTGGTTTGCTATTCTATCCAAGTTCTGGGAACAACAGCACATTTTTCATCTTGGAGAAACAAGGTACAATAATAAAGAATATTAATCAAATATTGTATTGTGTTCTCATCTTTGGTGAACCTGAAACAATTTTCCACACTAAAAGAAAATAAATAATTAATAAAGAAAGCTCTTTTGTAAAGGAACACAAGCTGAAAAACATCCTATAAAGTTACAAAGTCAAATGCAGTGTGTTTTTATAATGGCCCATTAAATGCTTATAAAAGTTGTTTATTTTCAGTACCATGGACCTCTGAACATGCATTAGATGACAATAAAGTATCTGATTCATTTTTAAAGATAATTTTCTCTACAGAACCTGATTGCATATTTATTGACGCTCACCACATGCCAATTCTTCTCTGTTTGTCCAAGTAACCACAACCAAATGCCATCTCAGCTGAAAAAAAGTGCCCTACAAAGACTGGAATGTATCATTCAACTCAAAAAATAAGGGATTGTAATGCCAGTGTGTTCACTGTTTTTTGAAAGGAAAAGCATCACATTTTAAAGCATTCAATACATGCAGGAAGCATGCCTTCAGGATGCCTCTCCTGGTGTTTTTCTTCCCTTACTGCACTACAGACAACCCCATGTTGTTATTTCCCCTTTTTTCCATATCCTAAGTGTGGTTTCCTCACTCTAGATACCTTTCAGCACAATGGGAGAAATATTTTGTCCTGTTCAGTGTGTAGTAATTTCCCTGAAATGCCCTCTCACCAAAGGAAAAGGAGCCCGTGTCTGCCTGGCAGCACAAAGTCCCATATTTCAATGGTCATGCACTGGGTGCTGCTTGGTTCAGAGACCACTCACCCAGGAGAAAAACTGGTGTTATCATGGGAAGGTAGCCTCCAGGTTACCACAGAAAGGGCAGAGGAGCCCTTGTGTCTCACCCCAGCTAGAGGGGCACCTGCAAGTGTGGATGTTACTATGCCCTGGTTACACAGCTAGGGTTCATCTTCTGGTCTCTGCATGAGACAGTATATAAATACACACATCAATTTGAAATTCTTACTGGTATGACTCTGACTTCCAGGGAGGCTGAGCCCCAAACCAGCCCAAATAATCAGACATTTTAGCCCTTGTCTTTAAGAACATTTAAAAGCCTAACTCTGAGGCTGGTGTGCTTCATCTTTTGATGCACTAGGAGCCTACTCATTGAGCAACCTTAGATAGATTCAGATGGGTCCTCTGATCTCCCAAAAAGCAAAAGCAGAACCATTCTCCAGAGTTTTTCAGCACATTATACTGAGCATTTACATACCTGACTTTAACAGTTACACAAAATTCAGGAAAATGGGTAATTCCCTAAACCTCAGTTTTTGACTTCTTGCGTCCATGTATTTGGCATAAGCTGAAAAAAAAAAAAAAAAAAGAGTTTTGCTTTGCATGATGCATTTATGACATATTTTGTTAATAGGTTCTTAACAGTTCATTGACATCTGTGGAATTCCCTAATTTCCTGGTTTTGTTTGTTGTTTGCTGCACGACAGAGGCACACGGACTGAAGCTGCAATCTTAACATCAGGCTGCTCTTCACCTGGGCTGTTCTGGAGTGCTGGGGCTCAGCCTTGGCCAAACTTTTACTTGGACAGTGGGAACAACTATTCAGATAAAGTGGCGTTACCACATAAACCAGACTTGGCTCTGGGATGTTTTGAGAATTTAGGGAGAATTCTCCATAACAATAGAGATGTTTATGGAATTTAGCCAATATAAGCTAAGTGTCTTATCAATGTACCTTGGATGTTTTGGACAGAGACACTGCTAGCTGCACTGTCTGCTCCTGCTGTTTTGCCTGCCTGTCTGCCTGCATGTATTGCTCTCTGCTCTTTGTATAGAACTTAATAAATCATCATATTTAGCCTTCTGATTGATGGAGTCTATGTACCAATCACCTGACCCACAGCACCAACTCTCCTTCCACAAAGTGGCAGACTAATTGAAATAGAAATAGTGTTACAAAGTAAAAGATAATTGTAAACTCACACGGAATATGCAGAGGGTACCAGATTTATCAAAATACCTAAGGGTTGTAGCCATTATACAAAACGCAAAAATGAGTATCAAGTGGTCAGCCACGGGATTGCTGCCAAATTGTCTTTTGGAGGACTTTCTGGCATTCTCAGGATGTCTCCTCAAAGCTGATGTGGGTCTCAAGACCTTCAGTGGGCTCTGACCCCTCTCACACAAGTTCCAGTTGGCCACTGAGCTGTGTGAGCTGGAAGCCCTACAGCGATGATGGGCACAGGACAGAGCTCTGGGGCTTGAACAACTGAAAAAGGCAAGAGGGCACCTTGTTTGGGTGGTGACTAATCCTACTGGAGCAAACCATTCCACTGCAGCAGAACTGAGAAAAGGGGTCCCTGGAGGGTGGTTTTCACGTGAGTTTCACTGCTTGGGCTGGCAAGGCATAGGACAGAGGTGCAGCCTTGAAGGGTGGGTGAGCCCTGCATTGATCATTGATCCAAAACTGCAGGCAGCAGTAATTACAACCAGACACACAAGAGTTGTGCTAGTGCAACATCACAGATCCAGTAAAATTCACACCATCTAACTGGGCTTGGATTGAGGGACATGCCAGAAGGAGGGAGCCATCTGTAAGGCTGTCACCTTCAACTGTAGCTAAGAAGCAACTTCCTCCTCCACGACATGTGCAGCAGCTCTGCATCTATGCTATCTTGCTATTTGGCAGGAACTCTTGGAAAAAAAGAGAACATAAACACTCCAACAACGCAGAACAGCATACTTTTTGGCAGATCCTTCTTAACCAGACATGTCTGGGTCTGCAGGCAGCAGGTCCTCTGTGGCCAGTGGACATTTTGGAGAGTTGGAGCGTGCACCTGGAGCAGCCCCAGCCCACTGGCTGCATGAGCAGAGATTCAATCAGTCGTCGCTTGGAAATAACAACAGTGGAGAAGCGGCTGGAAACACAGGTGCAGAGTGAGGGATGACAGGAACTTCTACCACAGTCATAAATCTGAGGGGAGGATCAGATGCTCACCCCATCCCCAAAATTGATTTTCCCTCATGTGACTCAAGCCAGGATTCAGTTGCCCATTTGACAAGATACATGGTAGGACCTGCCTGGCACACTGAAAGAGATTACAGGAAAAAGTAGTGTGAAGATGCAGTTTTCCAGAAAACCTCTTGTGCTTCTAAATTCTCCTCCCAATTACCATTCCTTTGTCTCTGCTTCTTCTGCACTCCCTCTTTCCACCTCTTTATTCTGGAGGCACTGAAGTGGGAACAGCAGAAAGAGTTGGTAGAAGAGCTGGAGCCTAACTACTCCTAGAGGAAAGTGTCCCACCAAAATGATGTTTCATCTTCTCTGATTTCCTCTTTCGATAGATTTGAAGACATGAATAAAGACCCTTGTCCACTCACCATCATTCAGCAGGAAAGAGAAAGGATGAGAAAGGAAAACAAGCTGAACACTGCACACATAATTTGACATTTATTTGCACTGTTTAGAGGATTTAGGGGATTTGAAGGCCACCAGTCTCTGCATCTCTGCATGCTCTGAGATCACAGCTTGACAACAGGGCAGCCCCCTGCTCAGGGCAAAGTGCCACTGCTGCATCTATTGCATGTGTCAGTGCACCTCTAAGGCTGTCTGCAAACCCATCAGAGTTGCTGGCAGTGGTTCCAGGGTCTCTGCAGCTGGCAGGCTGGTGGGCTACCACTAGCCAGGATTGCTGTGCATGCATTGCTACTCTCATCTAAGTCTCATCTGCCCATCTCCAGCAAATGTGGCAGCAAGGAGCAAGTTTTGGAGGGTGCCTTGAAACATGTCTTAGTTTTTTGGTTTCTTGGTTCATTGAGACAGATCTAGCTGGAGCATTCAGGTTTTGGTCACAAAATTTGGGCTTTGCCCTGTGAAGGTTTGTGACAAATGTGCACACCTATGTGTCAGAGTTCAAAAGTGCTTCTGCATTCCCTGACCCAAACACAACCTGAGAGCCTGGTCCCCCAAGAAAAAGCAGGAAAGGTACCGAAGGCTGAACTCAGGAATAAAAAGAAGTAAGACCTCTCTGGGTTTCTTGCATGGGAATGCAATGCAATTACAGTGCATTAGCTCTAGTCCCATCTACCAGGCAATGCTACACACTAAGGAGAGCCAAGAAAATGTTCTCAGTAACAGTGATGTGAGTCTGAGGTTTAGTATTTACATTTCTCTGACAACTCAGATTACTCAGTATTAAAATTAATGTCACTGTAGTCTAATGATGATTCTCTTAACAGTGTTAGCATGTATATGGGAACAAAGTACATTTTGTTGCGTGTTCATATATGTGAAGTAGGTCATATGCTGGGCCTAAAAGTTAGACCAAGCAGAGTATCAAGCACCAAAGAGCTACAGTCTCTCAGTAATTTATGCGAAATAAGAAGAATAAAACCATGTTTTGAAGACAGTTTGGTAGAGTATGAAAGACATATCAAAGGAAAGACAGCATTCAGGACTTCTGGCCCCTATCAGTGAATAGTTATTCTCTCACGCTTTTTAACACTAGTATCGTCTAAATGCTTAGACATGTGCCACAGAGCTAGTCATCTCCACATCAGACAGGCACAATACAGCCACTACTTCAGAGAGCATAATGTTTATCATGCAAATGTGAGCCAAAGAAAGGTGCTGGAATAATTTCTGACTAGGTCTCGAATTCAAAAATAAAAATCCATATTGAATCATTTCAGCTAGGAGAAAAAAAAAAAAAAAAAAAAAAAAAAAAAAAAAAAAAAAAAACCAACAAAAAAAACCCCAACAAAACAAACAGAAAACCCAACTAACACAGTTTGGACATGTTTAAAGTTCAGTTTAACCTTTCCTAAGGAACACTGAAATCCACTAGAACAGCATTGCAGACAACCTTTTACCCTTGCAGACATTTTTCTAAAGAGCCTGGTGTACTGTGCCCAAACCAGCACTGAAGTCCAGAGAAAATAAAGTAAAAACCCATGTGAGACACCATCAGTCACTGACGCCAGAAGATCCATGTAGCCCATAGAGCTTACACTAAAAACTGCTGCAACTGAGAAAACAAGGTCTTGTTTCAAGAGTGTTTGACTGGAATAGCTGATCAGACACTGGCTTTGGCCTTTCCCCCTGGAGCTGCAGCAGATTTTTTTGTTGCTTTTTTTTGCTTATGTAAAGCAATAGGCTGAAATAGGACCTATTTTCAAAGAGAGTAGCATAACACTTGCTGCCAAAAGATGAACAAACATCTCTGATCACTGCGGAGCTGCTGCAGCAATGCAGTGTGGGTCATTTAGGTAGTGAGGACTCAGGTATGTTCAATGATCTATATTAAGGGATATTTATATTAAGGGATAATATTATCAGCATTAACAGGAAATTAAGCAATTGAAGATTCATTTTAGGGATGGGAAAATCTCTGATCCAATCAATTTTTACTTTGGAACAAATTTAGGAAGCCAATTGCCTTTCCTTGCTGAGCAATAAGTAGGATAAATCCTTCCACTGGGATACACAGTCCAGACATAAAAAGCTGCCAAAACTATTCCTGATTTCTGCTTACAATGATGAACCAGATTTAAATAGCCTATACCTAGGACTCAAAAGAGGTAAAACTAATCATACATGAGAGTCAGTTACTTCAGCAAATGTAATAGCAAATGAGGGCTGTGATTTTCAAACTAGATTGTGATCTGGGTGCTGGTTTCCCAGTGACTACCAGAAGGATTTGGGTGAAAAGGATCATGTGATAAGAGAGATGAAGTTTGGCATTTTGACCTCTGCGAATTATCTCATTGACTAAGGACCACCCTTTTAAAATCTAAGGGTAGATGGTGTTATGTGGCTCATAGTACACCAAAATCATCTTCCTGAAAAAGTGGTTTTCTTTTTCATCCCCACTTGAGCCCACAAGAAGTTCCCCCACACACAAGGTGTGCTGGAGGTCACTTACCTACTGTGCAGAAGAGGCAGTAAAAGAAAGCACTCTGTTCTTTCTCTGTGGTTTTTTAATATTTCACAGGCATAAATACATGACAAATATTGTGAGATGTCCAGATGCACATTTTTGTGGGGACAGCAGAGTTTAATTCAAATATAAACAGTCCTGAGACTTTACTTTCCAGGTTACCCCATTTCTTCCAAAGGATTTCAGTCCCTTAGCTATTCAAAATATGCTAGGATAAAACAGATTTTACCCCTCACTCATATTCTCTAGACTGGTTGGATGTCAGGGTGTGGTTTCAAAAACCAGATATTGCTGAATTATGCCTACACCTTTATCGAAAAGAGTGAGCTCACTCTTGACCCAATGCCCAGGTCCAAGCTCCTGCTCTTTCCTCTCAGCCTCCATGGCCATATAGACAGGAAGATGTGCACTGAAATACCTGAATACTGACCCATCCTACCCCCAAAACCTTAAAAAAAGGAACCACCTGAAGGTGATTTTCATGCGTTGTCCTTTATTTGCCTCCGGGTCACCCCTGCAGCCTGGGAGCCCACAGTGGGTCCTGTGACAGCAGGCACTCTGTGCCGTGGGACCAGCACTCCCAGAGAACACTCTGTGAACAGGTGAGGATGAAGGAGAATATTTTACCACACCAGACTCAGAGAGCTAAGAAAAGGAAAGAATGAGAGAACAAGATGCAAACTGAAAGCTGCGCAGGAGGCAGCAAGAGCAGGTGAGGATGGGAAGTAAAGGGAAATAATCTGCCCTGAGGATGGAGACAGAGAGCTCTGCATGCACAGAGATGCAGTCTGATGGGTGCACAAGAGGCAGAAATTAAGAAAAGCAGTCAGCAAAGCTCCTCACAACAGAAGAGGTGAGGAAGAGCCAGAAGGAGCCATTTGCAGCAGATACAATTTACTAGTTAATAAAAGAAATGAGAATGTGCTAAACATTGAGTAATGCACTCTATGCCTGCTAAATTTATTCATAGACAGAATATAAATTTTTATAATATATATTAATATAAATTTTCTATATTCATAGAAAATTATATTCTCTGTGATTCGTCAAAAGAATACATTGAAACATACTAAGCATGGCTTAATGCTCAAATTTTTAGTTTTGTCCAGAAGAAAATATGCTCCTGGTGTATTGCTAATTAATATTATGGCCTGACTGAGCCAATAAGATTGAAGTCAATATGATTTTTGCCATTTTTGCCAATGAGGAATACTCCCCATTGTTTGCTTTTACTTTTGAGGACTGATGGCCAACAAAACCTCCTAAGAAATATAGGAATATGAATAAAGTGGTGCTAAAAAAAAGAGGCTCTACCTCCAGGCTGATTGATTTTTAAGAAAGAAGAGAAAGTAATTTTAATTATTAAGAGACAATAAAGGTACTGCCACTCAGACTAAATTCTTTTTCCTTTTCCCTTAATTCAAGTTTACCATCTGGGACAAGTACTTTCATAGCCAAGAAAGTAGTTCTCTTCCTCACACACTCAAGAGTGAAAGATGTCTGATTGCACCTCCTGTGGAAAACAGAGGTAGCAGAACAGTTGTAGAAGGGCTGAAAAAAAAATCAAAAAAGGGTCTCTGCTATGCCTTGGAAGAAAGATTATTTGTGGGTTTATTTTCCCCATGAACAAGCTTGTTTGTTCCATGTGCGCGATGCTGTGATGAAAGGGCACAGCAACATTCAAATCTGGAAGAGAATTGACTGAGCCATGGTCACACTAAGTCTGTGTTTTCTGATAAGAACATTTAGCATTTTTAAGGATGTCATAAGGCATCCTTTCCTAGCATCTTATGAATACAATCACTTGTTCCCAAATCAGAATATATTATGTAATTGCTTTCGGTTTGTTGGGTTTATTCCCCTCTGGCTACATCAAGAAATTGCATTAATAGCAATGTAAGTGTAGTCTACAGGGTTCCAAGCTGGAACATAGAAAATCATAATGGATTAGAAGATTATACCTAAATGCCTGCTTTTCACTGTGACGCTCAAAGACCCAGGTTATTTAATGAGGTATTTTGTGTAACTGAAGAGAAGAAGTAATTGCTCTAAAAATAGATACAAAAGATCAACATGGACAGAACAAGCAATAACTTATTGAGAAAACATCTAGGAAAAATCACTAATTAGGAATGATGAAATGCCATAGGTTCTGTGGATTGGCACTGCATAGGAAGCAGACTAAAAGAAGTCAGACAGACTTGGACAAATGAAAACAAAATTTAACCTGAAACCAACTTTAAGAAAAGACACAGAAAGGCACATGTACATCTAAACATTATTCCATCTACATGTTTAAGACAGATTTTTATACTTGTCTGATAATATTTTTTAAGAATGAACTAAGAAATTGCTCTCTAGCTACAGCCACTTTTTATCAGTGCTTAATTTGCAGATCTTCCAAAAATAAGAAAAATATTATTAAAAGCTGAAATAAAATATTTTAGAATTATATTTCAATAAGCTAAGAAAAGATATCCAGGGCCAAATTAATCTCTGTTGCCATCACACTGACCACAACAGAATTGCATTTGGAAACTTCTGCATCAGCCTTGCCAGCCATGTATCCACATCTTGCAAAACTGGGAACTAATCCAACAAGCCACATTTCTGGTGATATTCACTATCCTGGAAGTTAATTTGCTGTCACAGCCACTCAGATGGAAACTTTGCATTTCAGTTCTGTCCCCACATAGGTCTGAACTGCCAGTTACCAGAAGGGCAACAGACCTGGGGCAGTCCGTGGCACAAGTCCCGTGGGAGCAGCTGAAGGAGCTGGGTTATCCTGGAGAAAAGGAGGCTCAGGGGGTACCTGATCACACTCTGCAACTGCCTGAGGAGGCTGTGTCCAGGTGGGGGTTGACCTCTTCTCCCAGGGAACAAGCAACAGGTCAAAGGGAAAGGGCCTCAAGTTGCACCAGGGGAGGTTTAGATTGGACACCAGGAAAAGTTTATCTGCAGAAAGAGTTGCCAAGCACTGGAACAGGCTGAACTGGTTGAGTCACCATCCCTGGAGGTATTTAAAAGACATGCAGATATGGCACTTAGGGACACAATTTAGTGGTGGGTTTGGCAGTGCTGCATTAATGGTTGGAGTTGGCCTTAGAAGTTTTCTCCAGCAATTAACAATTCCGTGATTCTTACACATGAGGACATGCCTCTGCTTCTTTAATGAGCGAAAGTGAGAGAGAGGATCTGTAAGAGCCCTGACTTATAAAACAGCCCTAGAGTCAGACCAATGGTCCATTTAATCCACTATTTCATATCTGGCAGTAGTAAATTAGACACATGGCCTCATGAGAATGGTGTTTTCTGCTGTCCATTCACCTATCCTTTCCCAATATCCAGGAGCAGGGATGTTAGTGAGTACATTTCTCATTGGTTTCTTACAGTTTCCTGTTTTGCACATGCCTTTGTCACATCCTTTGAACCTGTCTCCACCATCCCTTTTACAATAGGGTCCCAAAGTGTTTTCCTTTTCCTAAAATTATCTCAAAATAGCTTCATCCACTGCCATCTACTTCTTGTGTCATGGGAGCTGTGAGAACAGCAATCCTCCATTGATTTATCCACCAGCCTCTGTGCTTCCTAAACTTAATTGCTAATCTCCTCAGCCACCACCCCTTGAACTGGGCAGCCTCAGTGTTTGCTGGGCCTCACAGAGGTCTGGATTTATCTGGTTGTTCAAGAGTATCTGCCTCTGAATTACGCTAGGGAACTTCTTAGTTTATGGGAAAAAGAAGCAGGGAAGAATTGCCATTTGCTCAGTAACTACGTATTCAGGATGAAACACAGCTATAGAGTAAGGTTTGAAAGGTAAATATTCAAGATTCCATTTAGACTTTGAATTTTTTTTTAATTAGCCTACAAAGGAATTCATCACTCATAATTAGGGACTCAGAGTGAAGGTACCAGTATTGCTCTTAGGCACAGACAAGATGGATTTAGCTAAAATAGAAGGTTAAAGCCCCTCCCATAGAAACTCTGTGAAATCGGTGACCACAAAACAGCCAGCAGTGGTAGATTAGAATGCCTACCTGAATCTGAATTATGCTGTCAAAGAAGATGAAGCCCAAATAATAGCCTTGCCCTGGGAACAATCAAATTGTCCTAAAGATCTCTGTCATCCCCTTGTCACATTAGACCTTTGCAGCTGGGTGTAATAAGGTGCTCAGAACAGTCAGGCTCTGCTAGGCAAAGTATCCACAGTATAATGAAATGTATTAAGGTCCTCTAACTGCAATTACTGTTTAGCAATTGTTAGTGAGATTCATACATACATTACAGGTACTGCCAAGGAATCCAGCCCACAGTAATTCTAAAACATATCACAAATGTTGTGACAGGCTCTGTGGTAAACAAATATCTAGCTTATCTTATTGACAAGCCTAAATAACCTTGTCCACATCACCTGGTTTTTCTAGCATGAAATACTCTTTTGTAAAATGAATGGGAAATCAGCTGGTATTTTTTCCCCTTCTAGCTGCCCTGTAAAGTTAAGCATCTAAACCAATTGCACTGATATTTCAGAAGTCACCAGCCTTTCAAGCTGAGCTCTCATCTGCCATATTTTAGGCTAGAAAATATTGTGGGGTGGGGGGAAAGATAACAAGAGCAGTTCCACTGGGGGTTATAACAGAAGCACTGAGAGCACAATTACATAAATGTAACTCTGTTATCTTGGATGCCCCACAAGACCAGATCACTCTTCCAATTCCTGATCCGAAATCAGGGACTGCTGAGATGTGTAATTTCCGACTATTCCTTGTGTTACTTGCACTCAGTGTAAACTCCTCCTGAGGACTCAGGGGCCCCATTCCTGCAAGTTGATTCTTGTGAGCCTGTACAAAATCCTATTATCTTGAACAGGGTTTTGCGTGGGTGTAAGGGTTTGCCTGAACAGATCAGTTTGCAAAACCAAAGCCTAAGAGACTGCACTTAAGTGCATTTTCATCTCTCTCTCCTCCTTACAGCTGGGCCTTAGTTATCTCTCTTCCTATGACATCCCTCCTCTCCAGCTCAGTCAGTCAAGGCTCATATCCCAAGTTTCTCTGTACTGAAGTCCAGACATTCTTGCACTCCATCATTTTACACAGACGGCAATATACTTCACTCACCTTTTTTTTTTTTATTTTCCTCATATACCAGTCACCTCTTTACTCCCCATTAAAACAAACCAGCCTAGAAACAGCCTCAGCTCATTATAACCTTCACTCACAAAGACAGGTCTGAATCACAGCTGACTTTTTATTGAACTAGAGAAGACTCATGATAACAGATTCCCCAGGCCAGAAATTGACTTTTGGAGACATATCTTTATGGTCAAATTCAATTCAAGAATAAACTTCTTTGGAGCAGTTTTTGAACTTAAAATACACTTGTTTGTACTAAATCCTATAAAATGCATTTCTAAAGAAAATCTGTTTGGTCTTCTGTCCTTTGAAACCTTGTATATTAGACTTAATTTTGAATATTTTATTCCAAGACCAAACTTGAAAATCTAAACTGACAGTATAACACTTAGGATTTATGAGTTTCCATTGTACCCATTTTTTACTCAATTTGTTGGTGATCGTGATGGTAGGATTCAGGCTGGTTTGTTCTGATTCAAAAGACCTGATGCTGGAAACTATTTATTATGCCAGAATTTATATTTGTTTAATCTTTCATAAGGACCAATATTTTCTGAAACCTTACACTGGATGTGAGGGGTCACTTTGTCTCACAAAATGCTGTACAGAGTGGAAAGCCTAAAACATTCAACAGTCATTGGGTTTTAAATGTGAGGATAGCCTATATAATTTCCTCACATTTCACTGTAAAAAGACAACTTTTCTGAGCTAAAAGTTTCTGTTGGTCAGTAAAAGTATTAGCACAGAAATTCACATCAATTACACATCTGAAACTCCTAACTACACAGAATTCTTGCTCACTGAAATGCATCTTTGACATAATCCCTGTATAATATGCAGTTAAAGTTGGCTACTAGAGTCCCCCTTCCTAGTAGAAAGTAACTTCAGAAGCATTTATTAATGAAGCATGCCTTCCCACTTGTACTTTAAGAATTGTTTTCCATTTATTCTATAACAAGCCTTTCCCTAAAGTTTTCTGTAAGTGTGCATGTTAGGAGGTACATTGGTTGAGGGGGACTATTACTTTTCAGGAAAGGAACTTTCCAGCAAATCCAAACACCCAAAAAAAATTTTTTTTCCCATTTTTCCTGTCTTCAATCCTACAAAACCCAAGACTCACTGTAACTCCAGTAAGCCAGTGTGCTGGTTTTGGCTGTGGCAGAATTAGTTTTCTTCCCATTGGCTGATAGGGAGCTGTGTTTTGGGTTTGTGCTGGACACAGTGATGATACACAGGGATGTTTCAGTTGCTACTGAGCCGACTTTCACAGAGCCAAGGCCTTTTCTGCTGCCACGCTGCCAGGGAAGCTGGGGGTGCTTGGCAGACTGGGAGAGGTGACCCCAGCTGACCAGAGGCACGTTCCAGGCCGTGTGGTGCCTTGTCCAGGTTATAAAGTGGAGGGAAGAAGAGGGAACGGGGCATGCTTGCCATGATGACATGTGTCTTCCCAAGTGACACTTGGATGTGATGGGCACTGCTCTCCTGGAGGTGGCTGGACTCCTGCCTGCCCATGGGAAGTGATGAACTGACTCCTTGTTTTGTTTTGCTTGAGTGTGTGGCTTTTGCTTTCCCCGTGGAACTGTCTTTATCTCAACCCTCAAGTTTTCCAGCCTTTACCCTTCCATTTCTCTGCCAGTCCCACTGGTGCAGCTGTGAGCTGCCTGGGCTTGGCTGCTGGCTGGGGTTAAACCAAGACAACCTTTTATCACTCATCAAACAGAGGTACTTGAGACCCTAAAAATAAACAAGACCTGGCCACAAGTCACCCAAAGAGAGGCCCCATCTTGGGGCATCCCAACTCCCTTCTGTCCATTTTCTGTGGCCAGGAACATGGTCCACATGCACCTACCACCAAAAATGGAGTAGCTCACTTTTATCCTTCTTTGGTTTTATGTAATCCTGCACCCCAGAGAAAGATGTTATGCATCATAACTTCTGAGACACATAAGAGATATAACAAAGTCAGGGGCAGTGGCACCTTCAGATTGACGGGATTTAAGGTTCAGAGTTAGATGGGCACTCTCAGCTTCTGATAAATACTGAAGGGATAGTACCTGCACGCCCTACATGCAGGGGTAGGCACTAGATTCATCCCTTCATGCATATTCAGACCTGTTTCTTTCCATCATTCCACCTAACAAACTGATAAAACTAAAAAGATATTGAAGTGTATTACAACTTAACAAGATTGATACATTCTGATTTTTTCCATCATTTAGTTGGGCAAAGTTGAATAAATTGTAATGTGCACTTTGCCATTTTTCAGTGTTGATTTTTTTTACTTTCTCTTCTCCTCCCAAAATAACACAAATTATACTGAAGGAAAACCTTGGTTGTTTTTTTTAATTATTTCTGGGCTAAGTCCAAGTTTCTAAGTGGAAGCAAATTTTCATGTCCAAGTTATAACCTCTGAAAAACAACTTATAATGAGAATGCTGACACAATTTTAAGTGGAGTGACATGAGTGGCGCCAATATAATGTAGTCAAAACATGTGGGAAATAAAGTATTTTGTTCCAGGAGGATATGAAATTCCCAGTTCAGAATAGAGTATATGTCTGGTATTTACTGGATTCTAGCAAACATAACAATTTCGCAAACAGGCAAGTTCTTCAGGGAGTATAGAATTCAATCACAATTCAAAACCTCTTCATATCAGATACATTTGAGACAAAGGGATCCATAACCCATGGGGGCTCACTTCTTTTCTTCCTCCAGAAAGTCAAGTGGGATTTACCCTGAGTAAATAACGGTAATAGATAAAATATCTATTCAGTTCAGGAAAATATCTGCTTAGAAATGTTCAAAAGTCTACAGAAAATCAAAAACATTTTAAAGCACCTAAAATTATCAAAAGTCTACAGAAAATCAAAAACATTTTAAAGCACCTAAAATTATGCACTGCATAGTAACTGTACAGCATGAGAACCATAGGAACACACAAAATAGGATGAGAATGGGAGTTTATGTATCCTTTGTGAGTCAGCAGATGTAGTTTCAATGCTGACATGAAACAGAGCCTGAAATGAGCTATTATCATGTTATTCTTTATTAGTTGTTAAGCACTGACATTTTATTCAGCTCTTCACCAGAGAGCCCTTGTCCTTTTGGATTTACAGTTGCAGGCCCTCTGCCATTTGTTTCAGCCAACTCTTAACTCCTCTCAAACTCCTAATGTCAAGATGGATAAAGAGATCTGCCAAGACAAACCCAATGACTGCAAAAAACCTACACTGAAGCAATGATACAATGCTTGAAATAGAGAAATAGTTAAGTGCATTTTTACAAATTACTTACTGTGGGAAATAGGGAAAAAGGAAATGTTTAAGAGTGATGTGAATGGGAAGAGATGGATTAGTAAAACAATGGATTCGTCCTCTCTTGAGGACAGGAAAATTGGCACAGACAACTACAGAGAACACTCAAGCTCTACCCAGGAAATAGGAAGGAATAGCTGTCAAAGCAAAAGGAGCAGGAGGATCGAAATCCTCTTGTCTACAGGACAGGTAGATATTGTGCCTCCCAGGCAAAAATAATGCAAACAGAAAATAGGAAAAACCTAATGACTCATGTTTGCCATAGGGCTGTCCCTCTGCCTTTCTTTAATCTTGCCCTCCACTGCGCTGTGTCACCCTTGGGCTGACACAGGCACTCATCTGATGAGAGGGATCATCTTCTCAAAAGAAAACTACTTGCATGTTCCTGTTGGCTTATTTTTTATCAAATTAGCCACTTGAAGAGCAATGGAGAGAATATAAGAAAGACTGTATCCTGCCTATACCAATGAGTCACTAAATCAGTTTAAGCAGCTTCCCCTCTAAATGTGCATGCAAAAGTTCTTCAGCCTTCTCAGGGGGCCCATGATGTCAAAGAAATTTTTTCTTGACAGGGAGCTGCCTCACTCACTCCATAGGTGTGATTCAGGTGCACACCTGAATGCAAGCACAACTGAACTTCAGAAGTATTAGGAAATCCTACTTTGTTCTCAGCCATTTTAGCAGGTACTGGTGTCTTTTTCACCATGTTTATTGTCTAAACACGTGGCAAATTATTAGTAAGATTTGCCCCAGTATCCTGCTAGCCACAGATGTCACTGAGCATTTCATAAATACGAAAGCCTGTAGCCCCAGGGCACTAGTTACCTAGCCTCATCAACTTCACATCAGCACATTTTAAGTAGGAAATGGTAGTGCAGCTGTTTATTTTTAAAATAATGCTGACATCTAGTGGCTGGCTGCACTCACACAGGTCTATGCAGGTCTGAAAGCTTCATGGGTGTGGATAAGCATCCTTCACCCTTTGGAGGTAAGAGGTTCCAGCTGGAAATGTCACATCTATCCCAACTATTCAAACTGTGCACTGTTCAAACAGAAAATGCATAGTTCTGCAGAGAACGTCAGCTTTTTTTTTTTTTTTTTTTTTTTAGTACAGGCAGGGAAAAAAATCCCCCTCTTTTGTAGTTTGAAATTATCATGTACCAAAAGAAATTAGAAACCAGATGATTAAAAGATGATGGGGACAAAACTGCTGCCAGCTGAACCTGAATAAAAATGAAAAAGAGATCAGACTTTTCCAGAAATATCAGATGTCTGAAAATAGTGAGATTTGATAACCTGGAGTGAGGCATGGCGAATACTAACCGTACCCCAACTCCTCCTCACTGACAGCTGAGAGCACTTCTGCTCCTGGGCTGAGCAGAGAGGAGACTTCCCGGGTTAAAGTGTCTGAAGTGACCCATATACAAAGAGAACACACGCAGAGGAACCAGACCATGAGAAACCCCAATGACAGCCAAAGAGAAACCTGAAGCATGGTCCAGGGCAAAGATTAACTGTGTCTTGTCCTGTCTTATCTGAACAGTGAGGTTTCTGGTGAGAGGCATAGAGGATACAAATGAAATAAAATTATTCAAGGTTGAACCTCTGTCTTATAAAGTCCTACAAAGAAAAACTGTACATGTCCCTTTCTGGCCCCATACTGCAGTTCTGCTCACTTTAACTGCCATAAAACTGTAAAAATCTTATAGATACATCTCCTACAACTGATGATCACTGCTCATACACCTCTCCCTCACTGCATTTGCCTTCTGGTGTATCAGAAGGCAAGAACAGACCTCTTGCTTATGCAGCACATTTAGATTTCCCACAATAACTGAAACATCTGGTTCTTAAAGAAAAGACTGGAAATATTGGTATCTCCACATGCCGAATAAACAGTTCCTTCTCTTCAGAGTTATGCAAAGCACATCTGAGATGTTCACAAAATGATGGTTGTTAAGAAGAGGGTGATCCTGCCTCTCTCCTGGTGCAGGAGTAAAATGGACAACCCAGAGATGAGCAAGTCAGCCTTTCTCATGCCCAAATTGCAGCCGTGTCATTTTCTCATGACAGGAGGTGCATGTTCATCAGCAAACAAGTTACTGGACTAGGAAATGGACTCCCATCTGGAGTACTATGCCCACCTCCAGGGTCCCCAACATAAGAAGGTCTTGGATCTGTTAGAGTTCAAACAAAGGACATGAAAATCAAGAGAGCTGGAGCACCCCTCCTATGAAGACCATCTGAGAGAGCTGGGGTGGTTCAGGGTGAAGAAAAGAAGGCAGCAGGGAGATATTAGAGCACCTTACAGTATCTAAAAGAGCCACAAGAGAGCTGGAGAGGGACTTTTTACAAGGGCATGTAGTGATAAAACAAGAGTTAATAGCTTTAAACTGAAAGATGGCAGGTTTAGATTGGGGATTAGGAAACTCTTTACTCTGAGGGTGGTCAGGCAGTGCAGGTTTGCCCAGAGAAGCTGTGGATTCCCCATCCCTGGAAGTCTTCAAGGCCGGCCTGGGTAGGGCTCTGGTCTAGTGGAAGGTGTCCATGGCAGGAAGCTTGGAACTGGGTGATCTTTAAGGTTCCTCCCAGCTCAAATCGTTCTATGATTCTATGAAATACACTTCATACATGCAATGCATTACTTTTTTCCCATCAAGAAAGGTTCAAAGAGACTGTTGCAGTACTTTGCAACAGTATGTGGTTTCCTTTCAGACCAGACTTCGCTGGAGGAAGGCTAGTGTCTACTTCTAAGCACCAGGGAGTGCTGGAGAGAACAGGTAGCTAAGCAGGATCTCACAGGTGCCATTGCTCCTGCTACCCCAGGACGTATGGAGACTGGCACCGAAAAGCTGACAGAGATGAAAGACAGCTTAGGGAGAATCACAAAAAGTAGGACCATATCAAGATTACTGATCATTGAGAAAAAGCAGCACTTAGGAGAGACATGAATTCACACTTCATGGCACAAATATACTGTATTTCAGTACCAGAAGAACAAGTTAAGAGATGGGCTCATCTCATCAGGTGACAAGCCAAGAAGTCCGAATTTAGCAATCCACCTCCATCAAATTTTGTATTTTGTATAGCTAAGAGCAGTAAATGCTCAGTGTTGTATGAAATAGAAAAGTCCTGAGGCAATAGAGGCAATATGTGATCTGTGTGATCTATGCTCATTTTCATCTCATTGCTCTGGAAGCTTTCCTACAGTCTGAAAGAGAATTCTTAGCAACAGTAGAGTCATTATTCTAAATATCTTGAGCAATGAACATTGTCTTAACATATTGCATAATGAGACCAAAATATATCTGCAATGCATCGGGCAATTAACTCAACACAAGGAATTGACACAGGAACATTTTTCCTGAGCACTAGCAAGTACTGTTCTCTAAATCCCCAATCCCATCATTAACACAGTAAGAGGGTGTTACTTAACACAATGTTTTTAATTTCATCTCTCATTACTTTGAAAACACATCCCTGTCCAGCCAAATTCAAAGTATTTACTGAAGGTTTGTGGGTTAAATGGAAAAAAAGCCCTCCTGCAGATGTTTCATTCCTGACTGCTGCAAAATGGCCTAGCACTACTGGCAGCCAGCAGTACAGAGAACTCAGCTAGCTTTATTCACAGCTATCTGCTATCCTTACCCAATACTCCCTCTGAGGTGACTGTAATGTTTTCCCAACAGAGTCCTCCACAGAACATGGAGGGACTGACTCTAAAAGAAAATAAAGTATCTGGAATGTTTAGAAATACTTCTAAAGTGAATGACTCCTACATAGGAATGCATTGTTTTTACAGGCCATGCACAAATAGCCATCCAATTCTACAATAAATACTTGCAATGATCTTTTCTGCTCTACAACACCCAAGAAATCCAAGTGCATGGAGTAACACCTAAGTATCACTGGTGATTTATCTAGTCATTGTTGAATTGTTAACTAAAATAATTAGATTAATGATTTAATTATGATCAAATGGTAAGCAATTGATGATTGACTAGAAATTAGATGGCAATCAAATGGTGATTAAGCAATCACTTAAGGGTAATTAGTGAGTGATCTGACAAAGACCTAAATGATAACTTGGTAATTCAGAAAGTTGTCAAATGCTATACTAAACACAATTGTAATAAATGATACCGTAATAAATAAACAGATGGATATATATATAAATGTCACTAGCACAAAATATACCATTAGGCTGAAAGTAAAATTCTTCAACAAATAAGGTCAAAACCCCTGTCCTGCCTTAGGATTGGACACCTGTCCCCGGGGAACTCCTTGTATTTTTGTCAGCCGCACACCTGCGTCTTTGGGACTCACCCTCTGGACGGTGTGATCAGGGGCTTTTGGCTCTGGGTAGATGTTGAAATCTACCTTTGAGCATTCCATTGGACCCGTCCCTTTTGTTTAGCCGTGCTCAGACCCAGCCTGGCCAGAGGAGAGGTCACAGAGGAAACCCTGACGTGACAGGAGGGCAGTTTTACAAAAGATGCGCACTACAGGTCAATTTAGGAACTTCTCAGGCAACCCACACAAGCTTTCTTTCCATTAACCAAGCCATTCCACTTATGTAAGCAATTACCCTTGCTTACAGGAAGGATTTACATCCATGTGACAGCTCTCATCACTTTTTCCCCAGGAACTGTCTCACTGGTATTCTCCAAGCTATTCATGATCACTCTGGGGGAAAAGCATTTGTCCAGTACTTTCACTGCAGATAATAATCCAAGTATGAAGAAAATTACTTCCTTTGGGAAGTATGCATGTTAGCATGAGTAATTCAACTATTTTAAGTACATTTTATCACAGTGTTAAAATATATACACAGACACATTAATTCACCTTTATTAGCAATATCAGCTTTATCTGCCAAGTGCCACTAGGATACAATCTTTGAGATATTCCTTGTCTTGTGATAGCTTAAGTTTAGCCAGAGGTATCTGTGTTCCAAGAGGCAGATGGATGCTTCCAGTCAGAATACAAATAGTAAATACATAGGGAGCTGTAGATCTCAATAAGGGATGGCAAATCCAAAGCAGAGGAAACACCAAAGCCATTTCACATTGATACCGCTAGCAAGAACCTTTAAAGGTTACACAAAATCAATGCCACAAACACACTTAAAAATATTATTGCAATATACACTGCCTAGCTGTCATTTCAAGTAGCCAGGTGTTAGGATCATGACAATTTCAAGTTTATTCTTTATACCATCATTCACCTCTCAGATCTGGGGTGTGAGAGTATTTTAGTGAACAGATAAACTGAGGCTTAAAATTAACTAAGATTAAATTAGCTTTGTTTTCAACAAAGTGTAAAAATCATTCTGACACATTAGCCTATTAGTTACAGCATAAGACATTTAATTTCTTAAGGTGTGAAATAACCCTTTTTTTAGATAACACAAGTAACAGGGTTATGTAAAATCTTACCATTTCTTCAACAGTCTCCATCTAATTAATTCCTGCCCAAAAGTGCTGATAACTAACAGCAGTCTACTACGCACGCTGACCAAGCAGGCATGTTCCTCTTATTTAGCCTTATCAAATACAGCTGGAGATTTCCTAGAACAGTCTGTTAATTGCACCAGTTTGCAGTTCAAGGAAGCTCCTTTAACCTCTGTGAGAGTCCACCTCCTTCTAACAGATAACTTAAAAACCTGAGAACTCCCATACAACCTCAATCCCTACCTCATCTGACATCACTGATGAGCACATGAAATCACTGAAACCAAAATAGAAGTACAATAGAAAACAAATTAGGCAGATCTTATAAAAAATAATCTCTTTTGTTACATCAAGTGCAATACCAAGGGCACAGCTGCCAGGTTCTTAAAGTATCCCCATGACTGGTAGCATGTCCTCCTGCTCACATGCTAGCAGAACAATAACAATCATTAAGCCAAGGACTATTTACTTCATCTCCTCAGCAGATGTTTTCACACTTCTGTGTGAAGCAGGGGATACGCAGCCTTGGTTCACCACAGCACAAAAAGTGGCCATCGGAAGGCTCTCCCATGCCGTCACCAGAGCCACAAAGACAAACCCCGTCTGCAACAGGGGGGCAGTGAGTGAAGATTTGGGAGGATGTGATAACCCTCCTTCAACACCCGACTCAACTTCTTCCCTTTGAGCCACAGTAACTTGTTTCTGTGGCTAGACTACACAAAATTACTTGAAGAAAAGTCTGTTAGGTTCAAAGCTACAATCCACTAATTAATCCACTCCCTACAGATCAGTCACGTCAAGAATGCAGAAAATAAATAATCCTCCCAAAGAAATCTATGCAGACATAATAAGCAATAGCAGCTTATTTTGCGTGAGATTTTCCTTACATCACCTGTGACATTTACAGTCAAAGAGAAACTACACTGGAAAAATATAATCAGCCAATCTTATTGCAGTAACAACTTACCAGGCACTTTCCTCCTAGCTGATATTTGAAAATGTGTTTGTATCTGCTGCTTCCATATTTTCATGACAGTTATTCTTGGCATAGTGAAAAATTCCTACCTCTCTGGGCTACACAATCAGTTTCCCACCCGCAAATATAGAATACAAGACAATGAAGTTCTCAAATTTCTGAATTACAAGAGCTGCAAGAAACAAACAGCAGGTACCAAAATATTACAGTGCAGCTAATTTCTATTAAAAATAACACTATGTCAACAGAAGTATTTTTTTTTATTTCCAGGTGTTCAAGTTGTTATAACACATATGCAATTTAACCATGTTTTATTTTAACATTAAGGTAATTACAGTTCAAGGGCTTATATTTCGAGTGGCCTCTCTGCACTGGAGACCACCAAAGCAAAACATGAAACATTTCACATGGCTAACAATAAGACATTTGAGTTACCAGAATTACAATCATCACCCTTTTTTTGCTAACAGATCACGTACATACATAACCAGGGCCATTTTCCTAAGAATACCAAAATTAGTACTGCATTTGTTTATTTTCAATATGAACATCTCTACATACGAGCAACATGGTTACATGACAGTTTGATTATCACACATACAGTACTTTGGCAGCTCTGTGATGTGTTTTTTCCCCTAAGCTCCACAGTAGGCTTAATTTATAAAACATATTGCTAACATGTCCTGCATAAAAACCAAGAATTAAATGTATCTTTCATCACCTAAACTGGAGAGGGAATAGTGCTTTTTATCTTGCATTACACAGCCTCATCATACACAATTTTCTTCCATGGACACTTCTACACATCTCCTAGCTAACACTGTCTGCAAAAAATAATCTTTATTCAAAAAAAGAATTGAATTCTGAAATTAGAGAAGCTACAAATGATTACAAATCACTACTATTTATTTCAAAATAATGCTGAATGTGTCACATTTTTATTGAGGTTATACCTGCATATTACCATCTTACAAGCACATCAGTCACCTGATCAAGCCATCCCATTTTGGATTCATTTGTGAAACTGACTTGTGTCTTTCGATATCTACTAATAAACAACTCATAGTTCATGGTTAACAAATACAAATTTCTTTCAGTACCTCTACCATTAATTTCCACATGAAAATTAATCACTATATTAAACCTTTCACTTACTCTCCCCAAACAAATGATCTTAATTTCCCACTCTCCTGAACACAATTGACCTATTAGCACAGTAATCTAAGGGAGGACAATCTTTCCCCTAATATATCCATGCACTTTTAAGTAGCCACTTCAAAATTCTGAGATAAAATGCATGAAATTTGGTTGCAAAATTTCAGACTTAAAGGAACAAAACTACATTATATTGCAATAAAAACCATCTAGAACCTGTCTGTAGTGATCTGAAGAAATTTATTTCACTCAATCATCTGTGAAATTTTAGCAGCTATTTAATATTTATTCTATTTGGTCCAAATAGTTCTGTACGTTGGTAAGAGTCACTCAAAAAAAGAAATCTGTGCCCAACATGAGATCTGCTACCACAAATACCTCTTCACCCTTTTATTCACCCTCAAGCAGTTCTTAAGAATGTAAAGATTTATTGAACTATACAGAAACTGATCTTAATTTTCTTTGCAATGTCAATGATGGGCAAACTAAAAAGAAGGTGAAGATATGTGACATATTTAAACTAAGTAACATGCACTTAACTTGATGTAGTCTCTCTTCCTCAACCTTTAATACCTATTTGCATTGAATTGTGAACACTGCAGCACATAGACAGCGTACGGCACTTACAATCATGTCTGCAATATAAACAACTATATGAAAATGTTCTGTAACTAAACAAACAGTAGATCTTGTTCAGCTATACAAAATTTAGAGACTATATTATCATTGAATGGGAAAAATCACACAAACTATTTAATTTGGACATTCACTAGTCTTGAAATGTCCTTTTTCATAAAGTTGTTTTATCTTCTTGCTTTGCTTAATTACGTCAGGAAATGAACTTCTCCAACTCTGCTTCCACTTCTTCTCTGTAGTTATTTTGTGCCCGCAAACTTTTACCTCGCACCATTAACTTCCAGCCTGCCGTGCCCATTACATCTCCAAGTTGTCCATCACATTCTCCCCTCTCCCTTCCAGTTTGTGACTCGGGTGTCACCATGAAGCCCTTCCTCTAGGGCAGCACCTTGTGTAACAGAGCTTGCGTGGGGCAGAAGCTTTGTGCCGGAGGTAGCGGGGCTGACCAGCCAAGCTTGCTGGGTCACAGTCCGCTGCGTACCGGGTGAGCTCCCCGGGCACGCTAAGCGCCTTCCGCACCGAGATAAACCAGCTGTGCACACGTGAGCCACAGCAAGCAACCCCAGCTCCGTGGGCAACAGGGCAGAAAGATGACAGACACTGTGGCTGCAGCAGCTTTAACCCTGTTTGACTGTTTAACCTATGTTACAGCTCAATTTAAGCATCACAGTTCATGTAATACTTTCCAATGAACAAAAACCCTACAGACAGGTAAACTACTGTAGGGTTTAGAATAACTGGCTGCTTTGTGTTCCAGAAATTATTTAATGCAAACCTTGAAGAGTGTACTAACTAATAACCATATTTGGAGCCTTTAAACACTCTTTTACTCTGAGGTATATGTCTATTACTGTAGAAGTTTACGCTTCACATCTAAAATTCAAAAAAAAAAAAAAAAAAAGGCTACCTGTATTTTCTAGGTAAAGCAAGCTATAGAAAAACAGGAAGAGAGCACATGTGTTTTGTGTTCAAGTGTCATTGTTTAGCATAATCCTTCATGCAAGTAATGCAAAAAAACCTATATATTCAAAACTGTTTACATCTGAATAAATAGGGTAAAATAGCAAATACAGTATTGAAAATTATCTACAAAAGTGTGTTTTTCCAAGTATTCACTGTTTGTATCAAGTCTTAAAGCAGAAAGCTGCAGGGCAGTAGCAAAGAAAATTAAATAAAAAGTAAAATTGAGACATTTAAAGAAATCCCCTCAGAAAATAAATTCATATTTACTGTAAACTAAACTGAAATTAAAACAACAACTAAAGCTATTAGGTGGCCTTATCAGCAAACACCTTCAATCAAAAGGCCATAAACAAGTACGCTTTACATATTACTTGATTTGTTTATTTTACACCATGGGGTGAAAGCAACACAAATCCTTTTAGTAAAGTATACAGAAATAGCCTCAGGCAGAGTACACTTTTAATGCACATAAAAAAAGTATTCATCTTACAAATTGTTTTGCAATCCAAATATACAATAGCTTGGAAAACAATATTTTAGAAAACTAAAGCCAATGTAAAAAGACTGCTTAATACAACTAAATGATATAAGTTTTTGTATGGCTCTGTCTTTAGAGTTTTCTTACTGCGTCATCAATATCAGAAATCTGTTCCTTCAGCTGGTTCCACTGTTCTGGATTTAAAGAAATACCTGAAAAGCATTAAAAACAAACTCTTAAGACAAAAAGAAAAATTGTGGTGTAGGATATTGTGCAATTATTTAAAAAGCTGCTTTCATACACTAAACCTATAATATTAATACTTTTTTTTTCTAGAATATTTCTTCAACAACCACCTTAATTACAAAATGAAACGACCCACTTCTAACACTTCAACTTCAGATAACCTCTAAACAAGTTCACCAAAAAAATGTGTATAACAAACAATTGTGCAACTATTAGGCTAATCACAAGATGGGAAATACAAGTCCAGCCTTGACAGAAGGCAGTACAAAAGCCCTGGGTGACAAGTAGATGTTGCAGCCACTATTTAATCAGACTGCTGCCAACACCCTGACTGACAGGGTGCCAAGGCTGTATTCTGACTCTGTCAGTATTCTTGTATTACTGCGTTTTATTTTAATTGTAGTCTGTTTTTGGGTTTTTTCTTGCTAATAAAGAACTGTTATTCCTACCCTCATGAGAGACTCAATTACAAAATTATAATAATTAGGAGGGAGGGGGTTACCTTTTCCATTCCAAGGGAGGCTCCTGCCTTTCTTAGCAGACACCTTTGTCTTTAAAATGAAGACACTAGCAACAAATCCAAAACCAGCAATTTTCCTGTAGAGCACCTGTATACCTGTTCATGCAAACCTATTCTCAGTGGTCATTTTAAATGCTTCTCAAACTTTCAAAAGGCCTGCTTATTGAGCTGCTCCTGAACACGCTGAAAGAATGTAGCAAACCTTATAGTGAATGTACCTTACATTTTTTCAAACTTCAAACTTAGCAGCCTGCCAGAACATGAGGCTGGGGAAGGACTTTATGCAACACCATGTAGTGACAGGACAGGAAGGAATGGCTTCAGGAAGGAACGGAAGTGGGTAGATTTAGAATGGATATTAGGAAGAAATTCTTTACTGGGAGGGTGATGATGCACTGCAGAGGTTGCCCAGAGGAGGTGTGAATGTCCCATTCCCAGGACTGCCCAAGGCCAGGCTGGATGAGGCTTTGAGCAACCTGGTCTAGTGAAATGTGTCCCTGCCCACAGCAGGGAGTGGAGCTGAACAAGGTGATCTTCAAGGTCCCTTCCAACCCAAACCATTCTGTGGTTCTATGAATCCCCAGGGTAAAATATTCCATACATACCTTCTATTGATGCTATCTGCACATGGATAAAATACAGGCTTTTCAAAGAGAAGCAACATAACATTAAGCACAACAGCACTACTGCAATTATGCTGCAATCCCCATCCTGAGGTGCAGAAGTTCTGAAAATGGTTCACAGCGAAGCCTTACCATGAAAAGCAACTGTGCAAGTGGCAACCAGAAATACAATAGCTTGTTGTGCTACAGATTACAAACTTGGGACACTTGAGATCTTTTCCCTCTACTATAATTTTTTTAAAGCTTTTTTTTTTTTTCTCAGAATTAGTCCCATTAAACGTTTAGGCTGCTTTAATCTAAAATTTAGTAGAAACTGAAGGGCACAGTTGGTTTAACAAAATTTAAATATTATAAACACAATTAAATATTTTCAGTTAATTCTAAAATAAGAAATCCAACAATAAGAGGAAATTTGGTTCATTAAGTTAATCAGCTGGGGGGAGGGAAAATACAGCTATGATGTTTATAACTGCCCTGACAAATTTGCTTGTATTTGACACCTTGCTTTCAATAAATCATGGAGGATCTCTTTAGAAAAACAGACTCAGGCCAACAAACATCCATAACCTACAGATAAAACTAATCCTTTGTAAAAATATAAATCGTAAGAAAGTAAAAATACTATTCAAAAAGTATCATGTAGTAACAAAGGAGAAAAAAAATGACATAAGTTCCAAAGGAAAGTGCAGACCATGTTTTAATACAATGTAACATGAAGCAGAACAATACCTTTTCTGCCAGGCTTCATTTCACCTTCTTGATCCATCCAATATTCTCTAATATCAATTAAGACTTTCCCTTTAAAGTCCCGAACACTGACATACCTCATTTTGCCAATCTGTCAAAACACATACAAGGGTCTATTAGGTATTTTACATATCAGAGCATTCACTTTCCCCAGCAGCATTAGACTCTGACATGTGACACTGCACACTGCAGCTTATTTTAGACACCACAGAAACAACTAGATTAAAAGCTTAATTCAGAGTAGTCAGTAGGCTAATAAGTAACGACTTAAAACTGGTTGAGCAGGCAATGCTCAGTGCAAAAGTGGATCTCCTAGAATAAAAATACCTGTTATTTTTTACATGCTTGCTTCTAGCAAGTTCTGAATTGATTTTTTCCTGAAAAAAAAAAAAAAAAAAACAAACCTTCTTCACAAGTTCTAAACAAAGAAGGAAAAAGGGAGAGCTACTCCCAAATCTAAATTTGGGAGTATTATTATAATTTAGTCCATTCCACATGTACAGAAAGAAAACTAGATGTTCAAGTGTGATACCTTCCCTTTTTTTTTAAACACAGTAAACAGACAGAACTGCAAGTTCGCCACCAGCTGTCCCATGCCCACTCCCAAGTCCTCATGGGTATCTCACTGTACCACCAGGTCTTCAAAAAATCCAGTCAAATCTTTTAAGTCTACCAGCATGTAGCACAGTATGAGATTTCTGGAATTCAATTTTGGTATTCATGTTTTTCAAACCAGTGTCATAACTGAATTACATGGGCAGCTCAGTTCTTTGTGAGTGGAGAGAGAAGAAGCTGGAGAAGAATCATACCACCAACTTTGCAATACACTATGCATTTGGGCATATTCAACATCTTTGCAAATATGATAAAAAAACTATCTATTCACATAAATTCCAAGTACAAGGTCAATTTGAGAACCAGAAACTAGATAATTAAAACATAATCAAATAAAACTTCTTGCAATTCTAAGAAATCCTTTGACTTTTGCATCTACCTTCTGACACATTCTATATAACAAAAGAACAGAATCTAAAGTAAACTATTTTAAAATAAAATATTCTTTCTAGTAGAACATTCCCTTTCAATTTCAAGTTCCTTTATCTCTCTGCATGTTGCATTTTGATACAATGTAAGAATGAGCCCTACTTCTGACCCAAAAACACTAGCATTAACTTTGACCAGGAAGACTGAAGAACTCTCCAATCAACTACAATAACTCACAGATGCTTCAAGTCATATGCTTTTATTTCACAAAACAGATACAAACTTGAATACTTTCTCTTTGCCAAATGAATTTTACTACTTCTGCAAATGCTATATTACATGTAAAGTTAATTTTAGAACAATTAGGACATTTTGCAATACAAATTTAAAACTCAAAAGTGTAATGTCACGGCAGCTTGGCTCTTTCAGTCCAAACCTGGTTACCGTGCCCAAGTCCATCTGCACTCCTGGCAAAGAATATCCTGAATAGCCTACACGGACAACATTTCTTGGCTTTACCCTTTAACACTCCAGCAACTTCTAAGGTCACCTCCAGGAACAGCTTCAACCAGTAGCACTCTGCAGCACCTTTTTTTTTCCATTGCTATTGAAGATTATTAGTGCTTTGCCAGGTAATTCCAGATTTGGTGTAAGAAATAAAATCTAATTCAGTACAGCAGACTTCAGCTGCCACTACAGTATAAGGGCTTAGAATGTGATTTTCAAGGATAAGAAAGACTGTGTCTTAATTCAACTACAGAAAGGTGAGGGCAAATAATGCAAAGTTTGCATTCACTCCATCATTAAGTCTGCCTTAGATAAAAGCATTCACTGCATGTAAATGCTGAAATTAAATTAGATTTCACATCACATCTAGATTCCAGATGAATGTTCCCATGAAATTTCAGACACTTAATTGGACTCTATGCTAAAGCGGCCACTGCTGAAATTTTTAAATAGGCTTCTGAAGTACAGCTCCAACAAATATCTGCACTTAGAAACACAATCTAGACTTAACCAGTTAAGTAAAGTGATGTTCCTTGACATCTAGCTACCTGTAACTCTGGCACCAGTTCACTTCTGAGCAATTATTTTTTCATGCACCTGGTGGATAACTTTAAGAGTAATTTTAGTGATTGAAGGTATTCTTATCTCTGTATAACTAGAGGAGCATTCCAAGGGTTGCTGTACTGGGAAGAATTCGTTTTCTTCCCATTGGCTGATAGGGGGCTGTGTTTTGGGTTTGTGCTGGACACAGTGATGATACACAGGGATGTTTCAGTTACTGCTGAGCCGACTTTCACAGAGCCAAGGCCTTTTCTGCTGCCACGCTGCCAGGGAAGCTGGGGGTGCTTGGCAGACTGGGAGAGGTGACCCCAGCTGACCAGAGGCACGTTCCAGGCCGTGTGGTGCCTTGTCCAGGTTATAAAGTGGAGGGAAGAAGAGGGAACGGGGCATGCTTGCCATGATGACATGTGTCTTCCCAAGTGACACTCGGATGTGATGGGCACTGCTCTCCTGGAGGTGGCTGGACTCCTGCCTGCCCATGGGAAGTGATGAACTGACTCCTTGTTTTGTTTTGCTTGAGTGTGTGGCTTTTGCTTTCCCCGTGGAACTGTCTTTATCTCAACCCTCAAGTTTTCCAGCTTTTACCCTTCCAGTTCTCTGCCAGTCCCACTGGTGCAGCTGAGAGCTGCCTGGGCTTGGCTGCTGGCTGGGGTTAAACCAAGACAGTGATCATGATTTATTGCCAAGTGCAGATCAATCTTCACAGAGACGTGCATATGCTTTTTATGGCATTATACACAGATTATACTACTCTATTGACTTACATAAATCAGTAAATATTAAAACCATTATTTCCAGGCCTCTCTTTCTTAGAATAAGAAGCACTGAATTGTATCACTGTTCCTTTCAGAAATATGCAACTGACTTCCTGTGCGAGTTTCAGCAAGCACCTTCTTCATCCTTTTTCCTATTTCCAGTTTTTCTGGATTAAACTGTACACTCACAGAGCAAGCATAAACAGCAAAAAACCCTCTCCCTTCCCTAGCCAATAACCATACGTAAGGAGCACAAGACTCCTGTAAACAGTGACATCTGCAAAAAAGCAAATTGTGAAATGCATCGGTGACCACCTAAGTTTCATAATTAGTCTGCTAAACTAATCACAGTTTCAAAGCATCATAAATTTTTATGTTTACATTCTTTCAGGAGCCTGTGATAACAGCATCGGGAAATTACACTGGAAAAAAAAAAATCAAAGAACTTACTTCTCACAATTCAAAACTCAAATATGGTGAAGACTCAAAAAAACAAAACAAAACAAAACAAAAAACATTTGGGAGATGGACAGGACAACACAGAGATAACTCCTGAAGTAACAATTTCAGTTAAATGCATTTTCATGCAAATGTGGTTCTGCTCTGGGTAGTCATTAATGCATCCTGACAAACCTTATCCAAATCAGGCATAGTTTGATGATAGGATTAGTCAAACTAACCAAAGCACATGGTGCAGAGCTCAGGTTGGCTTGAAGCCACAGACAGGAATCTAATGCATCAAGGCTAAACCCTTCCACATTAGCAAAAATAATGCCTGTCCTTAGAGCCTCGAGTAATACATCACACATGGGAGTAACATAAATTTCTGCAACCTAACAGCACACAAATCCTTCATCAAGTTAAAGAGCACACCAGGTTTCCTATATAACAGAGTAAGACCAAGACATGCAAACACATATAATACACCTTGTCTCTTATATTGGAAAAAATTGTCTTCTACTTACATTAACACTATTCTTCTTAAGCAGCTGCACCAAAAAAATTATACCAGAAATCTCAATAAAAAATATTAAATGTAGATATTTATGAAAATGAATAATCTTCTGAATACAGCAGTCAAAATGGGTTCTATGTGAAGGGGATCTGTATGCTTCAAGAACACTGCCTGAGGGGGTAGAACAAGAAGGCTCTTGGCTACACATCGTTTGCAGCCACTCCCCCACACAATATGGACACTGTAGAACTTGTGACTATCCTATGAATGCTTTATAGCCAGATTTTCATCCGCTGAAGCCACTCTTGTAAAGCTAAACCTCCAGAAAGGTTTCTAGTATCACTAGGAACCTAGAACGAACAAAACTATATCTAAAAAATTAACGAGTAAGCCCTCCTGGGTAGGGGGGAAGAAGGGTAGTATCCTCAGACATAGTTTTATTTCTCTACTTTAACATTTGCACGTTAGTTACAGCACAGATGATGTAGACTACAAAAAATGACAATGCTTCACCATAACACAATGAATAATCCAAAACAAATTTTATTGTTGATTACTTCAAAGGCAGTCACAAACTGAGTAACACTGAAATTTTAGGTCAAGGTGACATTCAAGGATCTGTATTCTACTCAACAGCAGAAGAACCCTGTTCTTATCTGAGTAACATGAGTCCTCTACTATCTGTTTATAGTAACTTTTTATTATTTTAGGTCGAAGAGGTTTTGAGAAACCAGAGCACGCATACTTTTGCTTTTATTTGAAATGTTCTGGGTGTGTTTTTGCATCAGGGGAACACTAAACATTTTAAAGTTTTCTCCAAGGCAGGAATTCTTGAATTCTTACTACAACCATAGCAACAGGAATTTCTGAACTTACTACAAACACAGCATTAAGTTTATACACTGTTCTTTAGTTTTACCTGCAGTTCGCCTTGTAAGTTCTAGAACTAACTATTTCATTTTTCCTACAGGGTTCAAAGCATGCCCAAGCAGAACTGAAATTACATTTTTCCTTCAATATGGAAGTCCAGACACAGCCTTCAAGTGAAGCTCCCTCTCCTAAACATAATTTTGCAAAAGTAAAAACTGAGATAGTAAAAGTAACTGTCCTGTATGACAGTATCAGCTGTGCAGGTCTTCTCTGAAGAACAGACTTTTCTTCTCCTGTATTACTTCACACAGTTCCAGCCCAGAACCATTTAATTTACATTACTCTGTGCTTGGGTCATTTCATTAGGCACCTTTCCCATACCCTTTCACAAACTTGAGAATCAAAGCCTCAAGAATTTAAGTTCCTTTCCAGCCAGCTAAAGACCTCTAATAGATCTTGATCCACAGCCCAAAACAGCTAATTCTGAGTTGTGTATCAGCTCTCTCAGCACACACTACTACTGCCTTGGCTAACTCTGGGAACTGCAATACCCTAAATTCACAAATGCATCTTTCTACTGCAAAACAGACATTCATCCTATCTTAAAAACAAGGCAATACCACGATCTTTGCTATCCTACTATCTTTTATGGATGTTCAGCGATAAGACCCTACGTCATAACATAAAAGGAACAAACAAAAGTTATTCCAAGATGCTGTCACAACACAGGAGGCCAAGCTGCCCTTGACCTAGTTAAATAGGAACCAAGAGTCCACACACTTTCATCCCCAAGAACATTATTTTCAACATCCCTAATTAAAAGAACACTTCCATGTAGAGACAAACCTGATCTAATATTGAAAGTATACCGATGGTAAGTGCTGTATTTACTGAGAAAATTACTACTCTGAGATACCAAGAGCAAAGTCATGAGAATTAGATCAATTGATACAACTCAGCTAATTTTACTCTGCAGAAACTCAACCAAGCTTTTCTGAGCATCTCAAATGAATGCCTGCATCGTAATCCCCTTCAGCCAAGGATTCAGGAGGCCAAGCTGTCACAAAATTCATATTATTTCATCAAATTTATACAGTATAAGACATAACATGTTAACTTCATCAGGCTCTGAGTCACCAATTTTACCTGAAACATATTCTCATCTCTGTTACTGCTTTGCTTAGAAGAAGCTGCACCTTTTGAACTTTCACCAGTCTTTTGCTTCTTCACAGGTTTTTCTGGAGTTACTTGCTTTTTCCGCTTTGCCTTGGAGCAAAACAGAATAAGAAAAGCATGAGCCACAATTAATCTGTTTCCTACAGGTAAGTTTACACTCTATGTCACAGCCTGCTACCAAGCACTGCACTTTACCACCTTCTTGCAGTGAAGGCAAGAATTCGATAGTTCAGAATCAACTTAATTTAACTTAGACTGGAATTTTAGATCTTCAAAATTAGCCTGATTCTGCTCTTAGTGAAGTAATAATTGTGCTTTAATGATAACTTAATCAGATCAAAGTACATTTCAAAAATTCTTCTTTCTGCACAGTAACAGTCCGTTCAGTAGTTTTAATAAAAAAATTTTTAAAAATTTTGCTGATGGAAACAGCACTCTCCACTAAATAGAAAAAAAAGTACAGAACAGCTTGCAACACCTTCAAAAAAGAAAAAAACATAGATAAGGTAATAAATAACCTGGAAATACTATTTGTTAAGATAATTAACAAGATAATAAAAGACCTGGAAACCATCTCTATCAGACCTTTTTTTAAAAAATAAGCATCTAATCTCTGCCCACAGCATGATAAATTACACCACTTTTTAAAGCATTCGGTCAATATCATCTGTAAATCTGATTACCCGGAGAAGCTACAAAGTTACTATTTCTACTCATGTAAAAATAGGAGACTAGACCTTTTCATGTACTGTACTACATTAAAAGACCTGGAGTCTGTCCCCTCCAAGCATTTTTTTAAAAAGACTAATAAATTACTTTTTTCTTATTTCGTTCAAAATGGTTGGTACATCTATACAAACTTCTAACTTAAGTAACTATCTAAATTAAACAGGAATATTTGATTTATACGTTTAAAACACTCATCTTTAAAACAGTCAACTCAAAGACACTCAGATTGTCTCAGCTTTTAAGTGAGAAACTAGCAGATGGTGTAATAGCAAATAAAAGAAAATGAGGCAGAGAAGAAAACCCATGCAAACAAAATAAGCAAGTGACACAAATAGCACAGGGCAAATGCAGATTTTTGTTATGGAGAAGCAATTGACATATTGAAATGGCAGCGGGTGGCTGTAGGCATGTTCTAAAGTCCAGATTCCTGCCACCAGGGCAGCTGATACAGGAGCATTCAGAAGCTGCCACAAAGCAGCAAAGAATCACAAGGAATTTGCAATTATCATATGGAATAGCATGAAGAAAACAAAGTGCAAACAAAGAAAAAAACTTTTCTTCAGGGCAAAAATTATGCAATCCACCCATACTTGGAAGGTGGGTTGTTTGGTTTCTGCTGCTGTAGCTGTTGAGATGGGTGGGTGGAAGAGTTTCTCAAATTGTCTGAAAAAACATATGGAATGACATGCATGTTGTGACATAAAGCTCACCTAATTCCTTAACCCCAGCCTGAAACAAAAGAGTTAATAACTGCATATATTGTTCACCTTTTTGTCAACTTCACTATCTGAATCACTGGCAGATGAGCTTGAAGATACAAGTTCCTTTGATTTAGGCATTCTGGGAAAAGAAAAATAGCATGAGAAAACTATATAAGGAATGACATTCCATTTTGGCTGGAAAGCAATCTTCAAACGTGTTTTTACTGGCTCATCTTCTTCAAGCCTGCCTAAAGATTTTCCTGTCTTTTCATTTAAGCTTTAATACACACTGCAGATGCAATATCAAGCACTGTTCCCTCTTATATATCCTCCTCCATTTGCTGCAACTGTGTTAAAACACAATCAAGAGCACATAAAACGTGTGATTTTTCTTCTGAACTGTCCACAGCAGAAAGATTCCTCACAATGTTCATACATCCCCAGCCATGGCAAAACCCGCAGTGTAAAACACACACTGTAATACAGCCCTCCAGCTGAATCCTTTCTATTACACCCACAAACGTGAATCATTAACACACTACCAGTACCTGTAACTCTGACACTCTAGGCGTTTCACCCAGGTGGATCTGCAAGCAACATGCTGCACAACTGTAGCGCACGTGATGCTCGAGCTCCCACCTATAATCTAAGAGTCTGAAATATGTCTCAGTTATAGAGAGCTACAGCACTGCAATTAATACTTTCACTGCAACTTCACCACAGCTGGAGTCGCTGGAGACTATTAACTGGCCAGACAAGCAGGCATTCAGCATTCCTTGAATGCTGTGCTGCCAGGTGTCCTCGCACATCACCCTGGTATGCAAACATGTGGTTGAGTACAGCGGTTGCACATCTTCCCCTCTTTGTAACTAACACACAGCTCATTTGGTTTTCTTAGAATAAAATTAACCAACCCCGAAACTGTACAATACAAACCTCAGCTGGGAAAAGGGCAAGATAACATTACAGAGTATCTCAGAGGAGAAAAAAAGGAGTAACAGCTTTCTTAAACGGGCAGTGGAAAAAAAAAAAAAACCACCAAAAAAACCCCACCACATATGCAAATGAAACAAAAAGGAAAAAAACCAACAAAACAAAACAACCAAATAGGAGTCTCAGTAATGCTAATGAATCAACGTGGTTCTAAAGTAGGGCAAGACCTGTGAAAACAGCTTGTAGCACAAGGACGGAAGCTGCAGCACTGCACGGGATGAAGGGTGTCAGGAAGCACACACAAGCCACGCTCGAGGGTGGAGGCAGAGGAGCGCTGGAATGGGACAATGCGAAAATAAGCACACGGATGGCACTGGGCCGGCGAGCTAAACGATGTTGGGGGGGACGCCCCCGGGGTCCGCATGGGAGGGAGAAAGGGACAATATGGAGGAAGGTGTGGGCGGAAACTGGAGGGAAAAGGGATGTGGGGTGGTGGGTGACCCCGGGAGAGGCTGAGCAGCCGCCGTGAGCAGCGCCGGCGAGGGGCACGGCATGAGCCGGGCCAAGGGAGAGCCAGGGAAGGGAAGGG
>VWZN01012251.1:8003-23416 GCA_013396955.1 Regulus satrapa | reverse complement strand
GGGTTTCTTAACATTTCTGCCATGCTAGAATGTGACCCCCAACAGGAAACCCTCACATTGTTTTCTGCGAGATTAATGAGTTAAATCAGTGCACTGAATGGCTTGACACGTAGCAGAATTAGAATCAGGGATGGAATAAAATGGCTTAGCCAGGATTGGGTTTGGGAAAAGGGAAGACCAAGAGTGGGAAGAGTGAAACAAGACTTACCTTGTTGGCAGTATTATACTGTTGATGTGTTCAAGTGCAGTCAGTTAAGCAGCCTGTTTACTCAGTTTAATGTGGTTTTAGTAGCTATATATTACCATGATAATTACCTCAGATTTTGCAGATATTTTACACTTCTGTACTGTTACTTATGGGGATAATGAGGCCTAATTTTTTAGATTGTAATTCACTTTTAGCATCATAAAGCAGTTTTCCTGAATTTTGTGATGGAGTCCAGTTTATCATGTCAAGTAAACAGAATTTTCCTTTGAACATCAGGGAGGAGGAGGTGTTGCAAGCAGCTATGGGAGGTGTGTCAGAGTGGTTTAGGTATTTTAATTTTTATTGCTCTTAGGCTAATAATTGAAAATAACGTAAAACAGTATTGTAAGTGCAACTCATAACTGCAGTAAAATTGGATAGAATGCAAGTAGTCTTTTAAGCAGTGAGGGATATATGATGGGAAGAAGGTGGAGTCCAGGCATGTAAGTCCATCAGGAGTAAAATTTTCNTTTTTTGCTGTTAATATTTGGGGTTTTTTTAGTAAATTGCCACATATTAGCATCCTACCTGCAGATTTTAAGAGAGGCAGATTAGTCTCAGCATGTGCCTGGAAGATTGCCAGACCTCTGGTAGTGGTTTTCTTGCTCCATCTAATTGTCTGCACTTTTGATGCTTTGTGTTGTGTCAGTGGATTTCTGGTCGAGCAAGTGGGGCCAGCTCCTGTAATTCTAACCATCTGCTGGAGAAGTCCCCCATCAGATATGTGTGTCTCAGTAAATGCAACAGTTCCAAGCTGATTTCTGTGAAAGTCTTTAAAATTTCATTGCTTGAATATGGTGTAATGAAAAACCTCATGCTAGTACAGGTCAGTAATAAGCTCTCACAGAAAAGTAGAATTTTTAAAAATTTGCCATGTGTGTCACTTTATTGAAGAGCTACTAAAAGCATTTAAAACTTGCCAGTTTAGACAAGGTAACAGTTTGGGACTACTGCATTCTTTTGAATTAAAGGCTTGTGTTCTACTGCTTAGAGAAAACTCAACACAAATGCCCCACTTCATGAAGTAAACAGTCATCTGCATGAAATGTCAGGAACAGTAGAGAGAGAATATGGAGTAATGGGTACAAATTGAAACAAGGGACATTTAGGTCAGATGTTGGGAAGACATTCCTTACTCCGAGAGTGGCAAGACCCCTGGAGCAGGTTGCCAGGGAGGTTATAGGTGTCCCATCCCTGGCAGTATTGGCCTTGAGCAATCTAGTCTAGTAGGAGTTGGCATGGGGATTGGGACTAGATGCTGTTTAATGTCCCTTCCTGTGCCTTAACATTCTGTGATTCTGCTCCATGTGTCCATCCACAGAAATTTAAGAATGATACAGCTTTTTTCATGGGGATGGAAGATAGTTAATAAAAGCCATTAAATAAGAGTATGCACAGATAGAAGGCTGCTCCAGATTTGTCTGTAGAACAGGAAAAGTATTAATCAAATCTGGGATTTTTGAAGCGTGTAGGCATTACCTTTGTACGTTGGATTAATTACTCGCTGTCTTCTGCCAATACAGCCAGCAGCCAGCTTCGGGTGTAGCTTATTCCCATCCCACCACGGTTGCCAGCTACACTGTCCACCAGGCGCCAGTGGCAGCGCACACGGTCACTGCAGCCTATGCCCCGGCCGCAGCCACGGTGGCGGTGGCCCGGCCTGCCCCGGTGGCCGTGGCAGCTGCTGCCACAGCCGCTGCCTACGGCGGGTATCCCACGGCACACACAGCTACGGACTACGGCTACACGCAGCGGCAGCAGGAAGCGCCGCCACCGCCGCCTCCTGTCACCACGCAGAACTACCAGGTGGGTTCCCGCTGTGTGGCTTTCAGCAGAGAGGCGTTTTTGAGAGGAGGAAGCCAGTTTGGAAAGGAAAAATGCGGTTTTGTGGGATTGCTGCTGTAAAGAAAAGCACTTTGCATTAGCTTAGGTGTTGGCTTGGTGTGCACTAAACTGGGTCATGGAGCTGAAAAAGACTGTTCCAGTAAAAAAAAAAAAAAACTTCAATAGAGGTAGAAATAGTTCCTTTGTCAGATTCCTGGGTGCCATTGGAGTCTAGTACCAAGCCTGGCACTAGGGTGAGGATTGAAGATTGCTGTAGGAGATAAACTACCCTGTAGATAGTATTTTTGATACCCTCTTCAGAGATCCTTTTATACCTTCTTCTGAGATTCCTGCCTAACCTGCTGTGGATACAGGCTTTTGCAGGGCTTTTGCTCTCTGTCCCCTTTCACCTTGAAATACTATGTTTCTTGTAATAATTTTTCAACTTTTTAATCATGAACTTATCAGGCCATTATGTAGATTCTAATTAGCTTTTTGGTTTGTTTGAAAGAACTATGTTATTGCTGCATGTTCTCAAGTCTATTGTACAGCTTCTGTAATTCGTTATATATTATGAGGATAGGTATTAGATACATTTGGAAAAAAAGAGTCCCCTAAACTAAATAAAATAATTCCTGTTTACGCAAGACAAAAAAGTTGTGGGTTTTTTGCATTTCTTGGAATTAACAATAATTTTAATACATTCATATATTTCAGCTCAAATAGCTCATGCCCTTTAGTTGATTAACTCTTTGTGCCTTGCCATTAACATGGTGAGGATGAGAGAATGTTCATGCATATAGTGACTTTCAGGTCATCCCCCTTCTAAGCTTATTTGAGATCTGCTGAGTTGTAAAGGTGTCAAATGAGCTACTTCCCTTGCCTTTATAGACTAGTTACACTCTCCTAATGAGCTAGTTGATACATCAAAAAGTAAAGAAGGCTTTAAAAGTACTGCTTTCATAGTCTAAAAGGTATAACCAAGAAAAATGTTGTTACTTGATGAGATTTTTAAAGCCAATACAGGCTTATGTTCCTGGAAATGTACTGGGCCTTGTAGAAATTCATGTTTTGTAGAGGTCTGTGGTGGGTTTTCTCTTAATATTTTACAGAAGTAGAATCTGATAGAGTCATTAAAAGCTATTAAGAGTAGATGCTTTTCAAAAATAATTTGGTAGAGAAAGGGATTAATAGCATGAAGATAATTCCTGTAAAAGACCAATTAGGGCTGTTTTGGGCCTGAAGTATCTATGAAAAGAACTTTTCATAGATAACTCAACTTCTCTTATGCATTTATTTGTATATACTGTACATGTAGATGGAGAGTTTTTATTTTACTTGAGTATGCCAGAAGACAGTACATTGTTAATTTGACTCTGCTGATGACTTCTATTACTCTGGCTATATACCTACAAGTGGTTTCTGTGTTCTGAATCCATAGGATTCCTACTCTTACGTTCGCTCTACCGCCCCAGCCGTGGCTTATGACAGCAAACAATATTATCAGCAGCCAACCGCGACTGCGGCGGCCGTGGCTGCTGCTGCCCAGCCACAGCCCTCCGTGGCTGAGTCCTACTACCAGACAGGTGGGTGGCATGGTTCAAGCTGCTCTCCTTACTCACTTACTCCTTACTCTTGACTACTTTAAGCCTTAGAAGTAGTTGTCTGACTATTTCACATTGTCTTCCTTTTTTTGTTTTAAGTTTTGTCATCTCTGTCACTGTGTGGAAAGTTTTTCTGTGCCTTGAGCTTCAACACTGGTGACATTGCCATAAGTAGCTGCCTCTGAGGCTTTGACTGCCAGTAAACACACTCAGAACATACTTCTAGGCAAAGTTCTTATTGATTTGTCTAGAAACCTTGCTGATTATCTCTTGTTTGAGATAATCAGTGTTGTGTTCAGATGATAGCTCAGAAGAACGCTTTCAATTCTCTGGGTATTTCATGTATATAGTTCTCCAGTTTTTTGTATCCCGATTGCTGCAAAGCATGAATCCCGCTTAGGTTTTCGTTAACGTAGAATTAAGAGGAAAGTTAAGGTGTGCTTTGCTTTGGAGTATTCTAGTAAAACTGTTGCATAAGAAGGTTGTTTAAAAGCTGATGTCGTTAAAAACATGATATCACAGTTTAAAATAAATAAATAAATTTAAGGCTTACTACTGTGAGCTGTGACTTGATTGAGATAAATGGTCTGCATTGCATAGCTATGACAGTACAGCAATCAAATGCACAACACTAAAAAGCCAAACAAATGAAACAAAACTCCCCACAAAACAAACCCCCAGTTTTCACATGTGTTCACAAGCATATTGTTAAATTATCATTAGTATGGTTTGCATTTCACTCAACTAAAACGTGTCAATGTTTGTACACTTGTGTTTTCTCTCCTCACTAGCTCCTAAAGCAGGATATAGCCAAGGGGCAACTCAGTACACCCAAGCCCAGCAAACACGGCAAGTGACAGCTATAAAGCCTGCAACCCCAAGTCCAGCAACAACGACATTTTCCATCTATCCAGTGTCCTCGACTGTGCAGCCGGTGGCAGCTGCAGCCACTGTTGTTCCATCCTATACTCAGAGTGCGACGTACAGCACAACAGCAGTAACCTACTCTGGTAAGAGTTTTGTGTGCTTTTCTGCTGGGGTCTTTGCAGCTGCTGTGGAAGTGGCTTTCAACACTCAGAATTTTAGCAGTTCATGCTCAATTACATCACAGTCTGCTGAGAAGTATCAACCAGATGAATCGTTGCAGTAACAGAATGTTTGCTGTATCTTTAAAAGAGGTTTGAGGTCTTGTGTGCCTATTTTTTACATGTGAGAATGTACAAAGTGGTGGCATTGCTACCTGAGCAGTGACTTGTTTTAGGGTGAAAATGAAAAGAATTGAATATAAGAGGTAAAGAAATGCATCTGCACAGATGTTACTCCCAGAAAATGGGAAAGGATGCATGCAGTTACCGAGGCTGGGAGGAACAGCTCAGTATAAATCTTTTAAGTTTGGGTTGTCCTGACCCAAAATGGAATGAGAAATGTGTGCTGAAAGACTTTTTATTCAACCATTAGGAATGCAAAACATAGTTAAAGATGAAAATATGGTAACTTCATAGCCATAGATGGTAATTAACTGGTATGTTGTAGCCACCCTGAACTTTTTGTCTTCTTTGGTTTCCTGCTTAAAAAGGCATTTTAGTACTTCCTTGAGCCTGGTTTCCTTGGTTTATTCAGCTAGAAATCAAGGAGTATGTAGCCAGGTTTTAGTGAGCAAAGCGTTTTCTCTGTACCAAAACAACTTCAAATCAACTCTGTACCAAAATAGGGTATAATAGCACTAGACAGTCTTTCTTTTATCTTCCTTTTTTTCCTCTTCCTCTCCATATTGTTAGTCCTTGCCATTTGGAAATGTGAACAGCAAATCTGGTTCTAGAAGATTGCTTGTTTCATGTGGCCTTTGCCAAATCTTTCACTAAAATTATTGTTCCATCATACCCAATCTTACCAGATGTACCAGGAAATTTTGTATGTTTTCTGGGGATGCTTTAATATATCGAGCATAACTCTGTGTCTTCAAAGATGTGTCTAGAATTGAATATATTCCAACAAAATTGGGAGCTGTGTATTTGTCTACTGTGAAATACGAAGCCAAATTCAAGACTGCCTGACAAGATCTCAGTGAATTACTTAAATCTTGCCCCTCAACTGTTATGCAACATGATTTGAATTAGTGTGTTATGTAATTGATACATTATATATGGTGATGTAACATTTGTTTTTATTTTAATTTTTCAGGTACCTCCTATTCTGGATATGAAGCTGCAGTGTATTCAGCTGCATCATCATATTACCAACAGCAGCAGCAGCAGCAACAGAAACAGGCAGCAGCAGCAGCAGCTGCTGCTGCTGCAACAGCTGCTTGGACAGGGACCACCTTTACTAAAAAGGCACCATTCCAAAATAAGCAACTGAAACCAAAACAGCCTCCCAAACCACCCCAGATCCACTACTGTGACGTTTGCAAGATCAGCTGTGCTGGACCACAGGTATCTGTATTATTTATGATTCTACTTTATTCATAATTTCTTCACCTGAAAAATCTGTCCCTCTTAAGAGTCATAGAATTATAGAATGGCCGGGGTTGGAGAGGACCTTGAAGATCATCAAGTTCAAAGCTCTGTGCTGTAGGCGGAACCTTCCATCAGAGCAGGTTCTTCAGAGCTCCAGCCAGCCTGGCCTTTGAGCCTGGCCAGGGATGGGGCATCCCCAGCTTCTCTGGGCAATCGGTGCCAGTGCCCTGCCACCCTCACAGAAAAGAATTTCTTCCTAATACCTCAACCTGTTCTCTTTCAGTTTGAAGCCATTCCCCTTTGTTCTGTCACTCCAGGCTTTTATAAAATGTTTCTCTCCATATTTCTTATAAACTCTCTTTGGGTACTAGCCAGTTAGGTTACCCCAAAGCATTTTCTTTTCCAGCCTGAACAAACCAAGTTATCTTGGCCTTTCCTCATAGGAGGTGTGTTCCATCCCCCTAATCAAAAGTATTTGTTAATTTTTAGACCTGATTCTATACTTCTGCTAAAGGAATAATGAAACAGAAATGTGTACTATTACAAAAGTGTTCCTATTGGAAGACAAAGATACACCCCCTGAGCTTGTACAGAGAAGTTTCACCTGACTTCAGAATTTATTTGAATGTGATTTGCTTCTTTAGCATAGGAAACTTAGAAAATACTGTTTTGAAAGCTGTGGAATTACACAATTTTCTGAATGGGAAACCTGAAAATTTATTTTTCATGATATTCCAACTTCCCAGTTTAGTGTCACAGTGGGTACAAGTGCCTAGAAAGTAGATACAAAGTCATACAGAGTGTTTTTGTGTGAGTCTGGCTAAACAATTCTTTTACTTTAGGTAAACTTGTCATTATTTTCTATCCTGTCTGATCTAGGTTACCAATGTTAGTATAGGAACTAATATCAACTTCTGTATTTCTTCTTCAATACAGCTTTATTTGTGCACTACCTTCTTTTAGGTTGATTTTTCTTTTTATCTGAATACACTTAGAGTTTGAAGGAAGCTGAAAATCAAGAATTAATGAATACAATGCAGGAAACTGCAATTTTCTGATCCTGTCAAGTTTTCACTGGTGGTATCTGTTGACCACTAGTTGATTGGGAAGTTGAGAAGTCAGAGGAGAGAAACCTGTATTGTTTTGCCTAAGTGTGTTAGGATCCTGATATGCTGAAGAAAATATTCTGGTCTTAGAAGTGGCCTATTGATGCCTTAGAGCATGCTATAGCACAGAAATGTTCAGTGTAGGAGGCACTTCTTAGGTAAAAGGTGTTCTCTGCTATATTCTGCATTACCTGTGTTCGTGGGAATGATGAACCAGCAGTAAAAAGACAGCTTTCTGTGTGTTGTGTTTATTTCAACAGACTTACAAAGAGCACTTAGAAGGCCAGAAACACAAAAAGAAAGAAGCAGCTTTAAAAGCTTCCCAGAATACCACCAATAACAGTACTTCTACTCGTGGAACTCAGAATCAGTTGCGCTGTGAGCTTTGTGATGTGTCTTGCACTGGGGCAGATGCTTATGCTGCCCATATCCGTGGAGCCAAGCATCAGAAAGTAAGAGTTTTCTCTTGTTCTTAACCATGCAAGTCAGTAAATACGTTTCTCTCCATGACTTTTTCTCGTTTTAAGGAAGGAGAAAATACACAGAAACAATATAATTTAAATTATTTTATTTAAATATTTTGGTTCTTCTTTTCCTTTCAAATGTGTCTTTAGGCTCACTGTTAGAAGGGCATTGGGGGCAAGGGGGAAAATATTGCTGTGGCATCAATGAAAAGAGGATATATTGGGATATCATGCAAATCGTAGGAAGAAGTTTGGAGAAAGATGAGGTAAAGGTACCATTGAGGACATGTAGTACCATGCTTGTACCCTACAATGTTTCTCAAGACTTTTCTTGAGATTCATCTTACTTATCTGGCTGGGACAGTAAATCTTTCAGTGTGCTTTGAAATGCTGTAAGCTGAGTTAGTGCAAAGAACTGGAGCGTTAGGCATCATTCTTTGATAATTCTTGGAAGGAAAACTGTTTTGTGGAAGCAAGGAACAATGTCTTGTAGTAGACCTCATAGTAAGTATGGCTAGAAGACTTGTGATACACATGTTTTTCTTATTGTTTGGGTGCTCTTTTGTGGGCCTCTGGAATAAAAACTGTGGCTGCACTGTGAAATGCTGTGATCCGTGTTTTAAACTTGGCCATAAAACAGCAAGTGCAATGATAGGTAGAATGTGTTTAGAAATTGCAGATTTTCCTCATAGCTCTGGAAAGAATAATGTCATTTACAAATACAGTATTAATACTTTGCTTTTATAGCTCTCTGTATCTCAGGACATAGGCATCGGTAACATTGTTCCTATTAAAATAAATAAATCCAACAGCATGTTTCAAATAATGTTCCTCCAAGAGCAAAAATTAAAATTTAGAGAGACTTGTCTAGTTTTTCTTCCTTTAATAAAATGAGCAAATACTTTCTTCAGTTGTGCTCAATAACTCCAGAGGTATATGGGGTATAGTGTATATTATCCTTTTATATTTGGGTATAGTTTTTTTTTGTTATAGTTGCAAACCATTGCTGGGTTTAGGTTCTTACCAGTGTGAAAATGGTACCTCAAAGGACTTTATTGGTGTGGTAACTATTGCTGTGGTAAAGAACTGTGTGCATTCTACAAAAAAAAATAATTTTGAAGAGGTGCCTGAGCTTAATTTTATACTATTGTGTGACATTCATATGTCTGTATTCTGATAGGGAACATAAAATAAGAAAAAAGCCTAAGAAATTTAGACAGTTGTATGCATGTTATGATTGTGTACACGTTCATGTTTAAGGCATGTCTCAAAGATTTTGGGGTTTTTTGGGTTCTTTTTTTTAACTGCTGTTTTAGTTTTCATTTTGCATGGGTTTTTTTTTCTGGGGATTACTTGTATTGGTTTTTCAGGTTGTTTTTCAGCAGTCATCAAAAAGAAGTATTACTTCATGACAGACATGTTGTGGAAAGGCCTCTGCTTATTATATTAAAGAATAAGCATGTTCCTCTTTACTTCTTTGAGATACTGAAGAGCTCTGAAATACCTCTTGATGCCTCCTTAACTATTTCTGTACCTTAAGGGAAAAAAAGAAAAAAAGGAAAGCCTTTGCCTAAGGACTTTCCTCAGCATGACCAAATAACCTGTCTGAAAGTTCTTTAATATAAAAACCCTTCAAATGTAGCAATCAAAGGGTACAGTGTTGCCGATTCGAAATTAAAGAACTCTTTAGTTAAGAGTCTTGTAATGGGAACCAAATCTGTTAATGTACTGCCCTTTTCAGGGAGACTAAAAAGTGGTCAGGAAACAGAACAGACACATTGAAACACTAGGAGCAAAATGTATTCTTGAGCTGTTGTGAATTAAAAGCTTGTTGTGTTTCTGTTCTTATCTGAACAGCTGTGGGAGTAAATGCCTGAATTTCTAATGCAAACAAGCAATGTGAGATTACAAGTACCCATTTCCTTGTTACAGATGACAAGAGCTTTTACACATCCATCTTTTTTCTTTCCCAAGACCACTTTGTAAAAAACATCTAACTTTTTATTTAATGATTATTTAATGTTGATATCTTTGCTTGTGATACATTATTTTTACAGCTATCTCAGGGAGATCATGTTATGTATTTCTCCTCCTACTTACAGGTAGTAAAGCTGCATACAAAACTTGGCAAACCCATTCCTTCGACTGAACCGAACGTGGTTACCCAAGCTACTTCCTCAACATCCACATCTGCTTCCAAGCCGACTGCCTCTGCTTCAAATATAGCAACTAGCAGCAGTACAGTGAACTCCTCTGTTGCATCCTCTGCAGTGAAAATTCTTACTCCCACGGCAAACACACCACTTAACACCACGTCCAACAACAAAACATCTTCAACCGCTGCTAATATAGCTGTAAAGAAAATATCTACACCGAAAATAAACTTTGTTGGCAAGTACAGAAGTCAGTCTTTATTTTGAAACCTAACCTATTCTATAAATTTTTGTTAAGCATTAGTGCAGCAGACACAAATGTATTTAGGTAACTCCATGCATGAGTTGCTCTACTGTGTTTCAGGGAATTACTGATAGGTGAGAATGTCTGTAAAAGTTTAGCTTCGAAATTGATGGTGTTTTGTGCCCAGTTGTCTCCACTGGCCCCTCTTGAATACTTTTCCTACCTTCATAAAAAGCCTCCCACCTTCAGTTTCTTATGTAGTAGCTGCTGGAGTATTGCAGTTTATAGTCCTAAAGTCAGTTCACAGCCTGGACTGTCAGTGCCCCTGCAGTGGATTGGCAATTTATGATGAGCAACTGAAACATTCTTTTTAGAGCTGAAAACTAACCATGGAGACTTTGAACTGAACATAATAGGGATGTGAAGCAGCTGTTCCACAATAAGCTATTTTGCTTTTCAGGGAAAGACATACGCAGTTGCAAAACTAGGGGTATACTGTCTTTACTAGTACAAACATTATAAAGCTTTTTTTTTTTTAAAGTACTTTTTTTTAGATAAATTTACAAAATAACAAAAAAAGAGATTATTGAAATACATTTTCTCAGTTGTTTCCAATTCAATCCTGTCTCTTGAAAAAGCTTGAAAACAAATAACAAAAATGGTAATTTTATAAAAGGAAATTTTTTTCTTGTTAGAATAAGCAACCTGAATGTTATTAACTTACTGCTAAAATATTTAATTGTATTGAAAATAGATTTAAGGTTCGGTTGATCTTAAAATCTGATAGATGTTAAGAAACCTACAACCCTTTACCCATAGATCATAGGTATTTGCAAATAAAATCTATAGATTGCACAATATGTTTAATCACATTCTCATTTTATAAAGTTTAATAATTTAACTTTTCTTGATTTCTAGGCGGCAATAAGCTTCAGACAACAGGAAGTAAAATGGAAGAAATGAAATCAGCTGAAAGTGTTAAAACACCTCCTGCTGCTACAGTACAAACACAGGAAGTAAAACCGGACACAGCAGCTGAGCCAGTGACTCCCACAACTCTTGCTGCCTTACAAAGTGATGTCCAACCAGTGGGCCATGACTATGTGGAGGAGGTATTAATATGAAAATGTGTATTATTTTTAAAGTGTTTTGGTAAAACATGATCATAGAGTGGTTGAACTTGGCAGGGACCTCTGTAGGTAATCTGGTTCAGTCACTCTGCTGAAGAAGAAGCACCTACAGCCAGTCACCCAGGACCATGTCCAGATGGTTTTTGAGATTGCCAAAGGATAAACACTCCATAGCTTCCCTGAGCACTTGTGCAAGAGCACAGTTGGTCACAATAAAACAGTGTTCTGATGTTGTGCTGTTTTTCACTTGGTGCTGATTGTCTCTGTGGTCCTGGCACTGGGCACCATTAAAAAAAGTCTGTCTCTGTCCTCTTTGCACTCTTCCTCCAGGTGTTTGTATGCACTGAGAGGATCCCCCTCATCCTTCTCTTCCCTAGGTGAGACAGCTGGGGCTCCTCTGGATGTCAATGCAGCCTTTTGGCATATCAGCCATTCTTAGTTTTGTGCCACCAGCAAACTAGCTGTGGGTACATTCTGGCCCATCATCCAAATAATTACTGAAGGTGTTACCAGGACTGTATTGATCCTGGGGTGCATTGCTGGCCCCTGGTCTCCAACTGGGCTTCATTCTGCTGATCGTCACCCTTGGCCAGGCTGTTCAGAGAGCATTCAGTCCATCTCACTGTATGCTTATCCAGCTTATGCATTAATAGTTTGTGTAGGAGGATATTGTAGTGAGAGTGTGCCCACGATTTTACTGAAATCCATGTGGATAGTCTTGGCTGCTCTGCCTTCATCTGTCAGGCCTTCACCTTGGTGAAGTCATGCTGGCTGGTCATCCTGGTGGTTTTCTTGCCCTCATTGTACCTGGAAATGGTTTCCAGGATTAGGTGCTCCTTTGCCTTCCCAGAGATCAAGATGAGGTTGGCTGTCTGTAATTCCCTGTGTTCTCCTTGAAAATAAGAGTGACAAGGCGTTGAACCTGCAAAGGCCTGTGCATATGTTTACATTTTTGTGTTGTGCATGTTTCTTTTTGCTTCATGTGGTTGGTGCGAGATAGGTGGATCAAGTCTGATGTAAATTTTGCATGATACACAGGTTTGTGATTTATTAGCTTACTATTTTTAGGTTTAAATTTACATCTGTGCACTCTTCAGAAGGGAAGGACCTTGTTCCTTGCTCATTACCAAGCACAGTAGTGTGTCTGTCAGAATTGAAGATTCTACTTTGCCTTCTTTCAGTTACTGTGAGCTTCTTAATGTGTTTTGGGACAGGTAGACATTATCCAGTGTCACTGAATAATTAGATTAATTAAATTTTATATCAGCTTTATAAAATTTTAAAAAAAGACCAAACTTGTTTTAACTCTATTTTCCAGGTAAGGAATGATGAAGGAAAGGTGATCCGCTTTCACTGTAAACTCTGTGAATGCAGTTTTAATGATCCTAATGCTAAGGAGATGCATTTGAAAGGGCGGCGACACAGACTTCAGTACAAGGTAAAAATGCTAATGTTTCTCTCTCTGGAAATCAACCAGATACTAGCTAACTGGTCTGGTCACCTGTTCTTAGGTTTAAAGACTAGACAAAAGTAGGCACTCTTGAGTAAACAGCATATAAAAAAGAGAAATATATTTTGTAGGCAGTATAGTAGTTAAAGAATAATGCAAACTGTGAAATTATATTTTGGTTGAGGTTTTTTAAAATGTTTTTAATTTTGCTTGTGGTACAACCGATGCAAGCAACAATAGGTTCTTCATGTTGCTTACCATGAAGTTTAATGAGTATAAAATAATACTGTTCAGTGTTTTTGGTAGGATAAACAATACACACTCTTTGTGTTGTAGACTTTTTAATGATACGTGTATTTGTGCAGTTCTAAAACTGCATTTTACTCACTTTGATTTTATTGTAGAGGAGTAATGTATGTTAAATATGTCAGAACGACTCCATAACCTTGTGATGAGGACAGGAAAGCAACATTCAATTAATTACTTTTCTGATCTAGAAAAAAGTAAACCCAGACTTACAAGTAGAAGTAAAGCCCAGTATTCGAGCAAGAAAAATACAAGAGGAGAAGATGAGGAAACAGATGCAGAAAGAAGAATACTGGAGAAGGCGAGAAGAGGAGGAACGCTGGAGGATGGAAATGAGGTAGTGTGTTCTGTTTCATGAATGAATGTGACAAAGCTGCTGTCAGATTGTCTGAAACTAAACTCCATAGTTGCATATCCTAAATACTTAAGGGAGTACTCTCGTATTCTAAATTGTCATTCTCTCACTGGGATTTTTGTTTGCCACTGTTCAATCCTTCTGAGGAATGTAGAGTTAGTAGAATTACTTCGCAATAAATGCAGACCTACTTTTACAACCACAATTTGTGTTAGTTTACAGTCCAGTCATACCAATAGCATTGGTATTTGCTCATGACTACTGAAAGTTGTTGAGGACAGAGAGGACTCTCTAGAGCAGTGTCAAGTACTAACTGCTGTGTAAAGAGAATGCTTTGATTGATGCACTTCAGGCGATATGAAGAGGACATGTACTGGAGGAGAATGGAGGAAGAGCAACATCACTGGGATGACCGTCGCAGAATACCAGATGGAGGATATCCTCATGGCCCTCCAGGACCTCTAGGTCTGCTGGGAGTTAGACCTGGAATGCCTCCTCAACCCCAAGGACCAGCTGTGAGTTTCTTAACTTGAGGAAAAGAATTCCTACCAGGAGGCACAGTTAAGAATTACAAATTACTCAGTGCTACTTCACTTGTCTCCAGTGTTTCTTAATAAAGGATTTGGAAAAGGGAAGAAGACATTATATGCTCATGAAATGGTGTAGGTGGACTAGTCTTCCAAAATAAGTCCAGTGAAATGACAAGAGGATGCTTTAAATATTGCTGCTTGTGAAATACGAGCAATTCTGGATTTTTCTACTTTTGATTTTATTTGATTGCATTATAGAACATTATTTACCTAATTGTGGACAAATGTATGGACAAAAGTGGCTGGGTCACCAGTCTTGGTGACTCAATGCTTATTGATGCATCATACTGTACCAGTTTGGGGTGCAGTGCCTCATGGGTTGGTCTTGGTATTAGGTTGATAAGCACCTTATCAGGGTTCTGAAAAGTGATGGAGTGAGTGCACACTGCTGAGGTTTGCAACTGGCATCAGAACCTGAATCATCTTGGGGTTGGGAGAATAGTTGATACCTTTGAGGGTAAGGTCACCATCCAGAGGCACCTAGGTGGGCTGTAGGAGTGGAGCATTATGCAATTCTGCAAGTAAAAATGCCTAATGCTGCTCTTGGAAAGGAAGAACCCCTTGATTGGTAGAAGCTGGGTAGCAGCTCTGCTGAAAGGGATGTGGGGGTCCTAGCAAACAGCAGTCTGGGCAGGAGTCAGCAGCATGCCCTGGCAGCAGGGCCGGCAGCAACCTGGGCTTCAGGAACAGGAGCACAGTCAGTAGATGAAGGGAAGTGATCGGCTTTCATTAGACTCTAACTGCAGTACTACATTTAATTTTGGGCTTTGCAGTAGAAGATACGTAAACCATAATAGGCTCAGTATGGAGCTACCAGGATGGTCAGAGGTCTGGGACACTTGTCCTTGAGGAGAGACTGAAGCAGCTGGGATTGTTCAGCCTGGAGAAGAGAGAGCTTCAGTAGGATGTAATAGCCTTCTAACAGCTGTGCTTTATAAAGGATAGGGAGCCAGGCTTTTTGTAGTCATGAGAAGGTGAGATATATCCAGTTAATCCAAGACAAAGAGGTTTAGACTGAATACCAGAAATCATCTCTTTTTTACGGGTGTTGTGCATCTATCATATTTGAAGGTTTTTAAAAACCAACAAGCTAAAGCCCTGAGCAACATGATGTGGTCTTAGAGCTCACCATGTTTTGCACAGGAGATTGGACTAGATGACCTTCTGAGATTATCCCATACAATCCCGTGATTGTACAAAAATAATCATGGATACTTTATTTTGCGGCAGTATCCAAGTGTTTCCCATGTGACAGAAAGGCCAGAAGTATTAATGTTGAGGAGGTACTTATGATCTTGGGATTTGGCCTTAGTTTGATTTTGATACATTTCTTTTCAGACAGGAGTGCTTGTGACAGCGTAGGCTGTTGAGAAGATGTCATGTTTTGTTACATTTCAGTGATATTGTGTATCATTTCAGTTGAATATTGTGTTCCTCAGCCTCCTGTCGGGGGTTTTGGTAATTTTTGTCCCATTTGTGAACTT
>VWZN01012249.1:32376-86885 GCA_013396955.1 Regulus satrapa | reverse complement strand
AAATCCTTCAGCTTGGAGGTGCAAGAGCAGCCCTGGGGATGACAGAGCTGGTTTGGTCAGCGCGTCCCAGAGATGGAGGCTGTGGTAATCAGAAGGGTAAAGGTACGTTGGAGGCTACGTGAGGGTCCCAGTAAGGACCAGTCTCAGCGTTTACGCTGTTCCCTTTAAGAGACCACCGTGCTACGTTTTTATGAGCAGTTCTCCTATGAGCCTTACCTACACCCTAAACACCCTAAATGTCTGTACAGCACGTCGTTATCTATTACACCTGCCGAAGATGCAGCTGAAATCTACACAGAACAATTAAAAAAAAAAAACCAAGACCCAAACCCAAAGGATATATTTAAATAGAAACCATTGATTCCTTACATCTCAGTACATGAAGAGTTAACAGAAGAGGTTAAAAAACACACTGGAAAGAAAATATATAGACAAAATAAATATTTTAACCTAGAATAGGGCGCGATTAGAACTTACAAAGGACCCCGAGAATAATTTAGTGTCATTGAGTGTCAAGCTGTGATTCTAATATGCCTAGAAAGCGTTGGGATGTTATTTCTTACGGAGAGTGGATCAGGCTGCAGCTCCATCCCTGTTTCTTGCAAGCGTCAGAGCCACGCGAGTCCTCTGCCCACTTGCACAGAGGAAGCACTTCAGAGTGAAAGCAGAGGAAGGATAAATCGAGAAGTTGGTCTCCTGAAGTGAAAAACCCCTTCCCTTTCCCCTCCAACAGTTCCCACTGCTCCAGTTTTCAGCAGACCACAAGAGGACAGGGAAGATGAGAGATCCTGATACAGGACATTTGGGAGGCTCTAGCATAACTCTTGTATTTGTTAAAGGAGGTTTGGGCTAAACCAACTGTTCTGCCACACTCTGCTCCCTTTGGTGCTTCCAGCCCTGAGAGCCAAGCGTGGTGGGTTTGGGCTTCAGATCCATCCCGGGTTCTTTCCAAAAGCACGTTTCCTCCCAAGGAAGGCACCTCCTGGGAGCTGCCCTACTTCCAGCAAAGCCACCGCTGGTGCCAGTGGCACCTGCCACTCCCTGCACGCAGTGCCACGGCTTTCCAGAGGATAATGCAGGGTGTCAGCAGGGACCACGGCTTGCCTGGGGCTGCACACACCAAAAGAGCCCCCTGAGCTCTGCCAACACACGCTTTGTATCTTCCCCCGGCCTCAGCCTTCTCATTCCACCTCTTTTCCTCCCAGCTGGAGAGAGCAATCACCGACAGGTTCTGCAGAATCTTCCAGAAAGGGACCAGATTTTTCCTTAAAGCAACACCTCGGAGGTCCCAGGACAGGTTTAACGTGACAGAAAAAAGCATTGAAAGCACATTCCCCCACCACCTTTTGGCTGAGGGGTGGGGGGTGAAGGGCCAGCACAGCTGCAGCAGTGGGATGCTGCAGGGGCTCGGTGACAGTGACATCCATGCCACTCTGCACCGTCTGACAGTGTCCCCATGCCTGAGCAATGTGATTATCTCCTCTGGCTTGGCAGGGAAGCTGGATTAACGTGCTTAGAATCACCTGATGTGGCCATTTACAGGGTCACTGTGTTTCAAGGATTTAGAAGAGAAAATACAGACTTAAAACAGCCACGGACAGGAATACCAGCAATTCATTCTGTGCTGGCGAGAATGCTCAGGCGATCACCAGATGCCATCCAAAATCAAATCAGCGCTGTCACAGAAGTTTCTTCAGGTTTCTGCGAGCTGGTGGCCACATCTGACGTGTTGCAGCAAGCTGGCAGTGCCAATCCCTGAGCATTGGGCTCACCTGGTGTTGAGCAGTGAGGGCAGGAGTGTGCAGTGCAGCCAAGGCAGGCTGTTCCATGAGCCACGGAGAAGGTGGAATGGGAGAAAGCCTCTGCAGACCCACACAGAGGGGCTTCAACTGGAGAGAGGGCCAGCCAGTGGGGAGAAAAGCTTGATCCCCAACTTATCTCCATCCTTAAACTGGTTTTCCCTGTCCATTTGTAAGCCGTGCTACACGGAGCAGCGATGAGGTGTCACGTCAGCGCAGAGGGGTGGCAGGACAGCCCTGCCTGGGCCCAGCTACATATGGAGGGATCCTGGAAGAGGCTACAGGCAGGGCAGGACAGAGGAGACAATGAGCAGGGGAGAGCACAGAGTGAAACCTGACCTGGGACGGCTGGAAATCCTGCACCAAACAATCTTCCCTTCAAAGATTAATGTGTTCGCTGTCAAAGTCCATCAGCGCTGCAATCAGGCATTTGGTAACAGGCTTTGTGTGTCACAACGTCCCGAAGGGGGTGGTCCTCGGAGAGCACGGTATGGGCTGATAAAATGCTATGCTCAGATAAAAGCTTCTATCACTTGGCCTAGAACAACTTTGCAGAGAGCTTGACACGCATCAGCATCCTGGGAAGCTCAGACATGTCGGGTCAGAAGGAGGTTGCCTAAGCCAAGGAACACCCTGAGGAAGGGAGGCTGGAGCCTGCTGCCTGCACGGGCGTTTAGCTGAAGAAGTGCCTCTCTATCAGGCTGGGAGATTCTCCTGCCATGCACTGCTCAGCTCTCTCTTTGATCCTGCCATCCTGCACCACTGGCTTCCTCCCAAGGAACACGCTGGGGGATGCGGCGATGGCTGGAGCTGCCTGCTCCAGCTCTGCCTGTCAGCCCAGCAAGGCAGGCACACATGCTGGAATCCCTTCTGGCAGCCCCAGAGGAGCAGGAATCCTGGCCATGCCTCTGGCAAGCAAGGGAATATGCTTGTTTGCACAGAGACTGCAGCCTCGTAGGAGCCAGGAGTTAATGAAGGGCAGAGGGATCAAAGGACATTCCAAAAATTACAAATAGCACGGGTCACAATCATTTCAACACTTTCTCAGGCCTAAAACGGGAAGGAAATGAGGAGTTTCACCTCCAGCACAGGCTGGCACGGCTAATCCCTCCATGGTAACCACCTCCCTCAGTGTTCCACACCAAACTCTGAGGTTTGCCTCTTTTCCTCATCCCTACCCCCAAGAACCAGCGCATCGATCCTACCAGGCATGGCAGGGAATCCAGAAAGCTCAGTTCACACCCCATCCATGAGCAAGTCCCATCCATCTGCGTGGATGTTTACACCAAATGCAGAGCTCTACAGTCACCAAAGAAGGGATGTAAGGTAAGGAGAACATATCCGAGCTATTTTAAAAAGCAAACACACCAGGAAAATTCCTGTGTGAAAATGGTCTCCCAAGGAGCGAGGTGCTTCCTGTGCCATCGTTACAGCATCCATTTAGCCCAGCATTTTCCATCCTTATCAACTGCCAGAGCTACTGGACATGGCCAACAGACTGCTTCAAATTAGAGCAAGCCCAGATAAAACACAAGGCAAAAAATACCCTGTGAGATTTAGAAACGAAACGCCACAGAAAGAGGGGAAAAAGCGACCACCATATGGTACCAGGAGATGTGTGAGTGGGAGAGTAAAGGATTTTAACTTGTGAAGCACATGTTGAAAGGGGAACAGTTGTTCCTTGCTGTCGAATTCAACACGAAAGCCAATACATTAACATTTTATCTAAAAATAAAGACACACTCCTCCTGAACATTCCAGCTCAGTCAATTACATGCTGATTGACAGAGCCGTCTACTTGGCAGGACCTGCCTACAGAAGAGGATGATCCCTACATAAATTGAAGGGCAAGGCTGCTCTCTCCCCCACTCCCCCCGGGCTTTTGTTTCAGCCCAGTGTGACGTACTCGTGCATTCTGAAGGGGTTTTCAGCATCAAGAGCTGGTTTTGTGCAGCTGGGACAGGAAGGAGGGGATTAAGCGAGTGCTGGAGAATCGTGGTCTGGCAGGAATAGTGTTGGATTTAAATAGAAAGAGTCAGCTTGTGGGGGTGGATCATTTGGGGAGGGAGGGAAGGAGAAGCAAACTACGGAATGGGAGGGGGGTAGGACGGGAGTCGTTGTTAGCCAAGGACTGTGGGAGGACAGAGTGGCCGTGCGGCGACATTGGCCGGCGGAGCCCAGGGGGCGGGAGGGCGGCTCCGCGCCCCCTTCACAGTGCAAAGAGGGCGTCCTCGGAGCGCTCCTGCTTTTTCCTGCTGGAAGGATTTGTCGGAGGGGTGGGCGCTTCCAGGGGAGGGGATGGCAGGTTGGGGACCATCTCCGCCGCTTTGGCTCGCTCTTCTAAAAATTTGTCAAACTCTGCAATGCAAAAACACAAGGAAGACGGGTAAGAATTTGGGCCGTGGGTTTGGCCCCAGGGACAGAGAGGTTGGCAGGGGCTGAAATTCCAGGGCCTGGCATCCTGTCGGGCTGTGTTTGCAGGCACAAATACTGGTAGGGACTGACTTCCCCGGGAAAGGGTACAGCCGTCCTTGGAGACACCCGAGCTCAGGCAGCAGCTGGAATCAAACCCACACTATGCCACCGGCTGTGACAGAACCAGGGAAACATCATTCCAAAGGGCTGAGCAGCTTGGGGACACATTCCTGCTGGCACAAACACAGAGCACAGCCAAGGAAGATGGCAGGGAAGCACTTAGAGCCAGGAGGGCTCCCCCACACCACAAATATCAACCTTTTGCTGTGAAATGCTCTCCTCCCGCCTTTCTGAGCACGGAAGCACTTGCTGGGGAACATCAGGCCGGGAGAAGGCAGCACCTCAGCAGGGATCAAAGCAAATTCCATCTGAGCACTAACCTGGAGAATGGCTCATAGCCACGGGCATCTCTGCTTACCTTCACTGGTCACTCCTTCTTCCAGTTCGTTGCCTTTCTGCAATGGGAACAAAAAGGCACGTGAGCACAGGCAGTGCTTCCCCTTCCCTGTCATCCCCTCCACCTTTAATACAGCGGGACAGTTTCCACCACTCGTTTCCACACATTAACCACTGGAGCAGGGCGACCTGGGGAAATCCCACGGCTCCCAGCTCGGGGAGGCCAGTGGGGGCTGACATTTTACTGCGCTGCAGAGCAGGAGGACGAGCACTGAAGATTGCTGGTGGACAGCTAAGCTTTCCCTGTTGGATCTGAATGTCAGTCCAGCGCTGTTTCCCCTTCAGACAGTAATGCTGGTCCAAAATCTGAGCTCTGTGAGTCACACGCACACTGCAGCAGATGGCATCTTTTCTGTCACAGTGCTTAAAAAAGTCAGGACTGTGGTTTGCATTGTGTAAAATGCACTTTTAGCTGACAAAGGACACGTGCAAAATTGTTTGGGGTCAACATTCATCCTGTGAGAGTTCGTTTTAGGTAATAAAAAAAAATATAGCAGCTTTCCTGTGCCCATGCTGTACAAAGACAAGACCAGGGTGAGCTGAATGAAGGATACTGACAGCAGTTAGTGTTTGTCCATCAGAATCAAAGGCTGGGAATGCCACAGGGTCAATGCATTTCCACCAGTTTGTGCATTTCAAATAATGAAATTAAAAGTACGGGGATAGGCATCCCTGTCAATCTATCAGCATTTTTAGGCTGGGTAAAAATACTGGTTGAAAACCTCATGTTGAAACTGTTCTGAAAAAGTAAAGTATTTTTCTATGCTTGGCTTCTCTGTCAGGAGTGGGGACATATGACTGGCTTGACATATTAGAGCCTCAGCATCTCCTGGCTTCCTACTGCACTGAGGTTTCCAAAGGTTCACAGAGCAGCCTCTTCACTGTCAGAACTGCTGTTTGTCCCAGTGTACCCCAAAAAGGGCAAGGAAATAACAATTATCTAAACCTAACCAGCAGCTTCCTCACCTGGGAGGTAAAGAATTGGAACGAACTGTTAAAAAAACAAGGAGGAGGGGACCCAGAGTGAAATCCAAAAATCCAGTCCAAATTTTCACAGGCTGCACCCACACAGGGTTGGGATGGGGACCCAGGGACATCCCCAGGCTTGCTCAGGCATTTCCAGGACACTTCTCTGCTTTGTTCCTTTTGAGCAAGTCTGTGCTGGGGATGACAGATGCTCAGAGCTACCTCCATATCTCTCCATCAGATCTTTTCTCCCTCTAAGTTAATTTAAATGGCAAAAACAAAAGTTTATTGGTTAAGCTGAGTGGACATGCAACGTTTACTGTATCTCTTTAACAAAATGAGGCTAGTTTGTAATTAAATTTGAAAGTGACTCCTATACCGAGGCCTGACAAACCTACCTGCAGCTGGAACCCAGTGACATTTCAGAGACAGCCAGTCAAGTCAGTCTGCCAAAATCAAACACTGAACCTGGAATGTGTTTGAGCACTTCAGGCATCTCTGGAAGGCTGGAGAATTTTCTTCCTTCCACTCCAGCCAGCTCCTGCAGTGCCAGAGCACAGGGCTGACGTGCCAGAGCGTGCCTGCAGCTCTGCTTCCAGCTGAATCCCACAGCTCCCAGCTGGGAGCTGAGCAGGCAGCAGCAAGGGGCAGGGGGAGACCCTAAGGAGTTGGGGGTTTTCTGCCTGAAGCTGGAAGAATGGAAGGAGATGATCCTTGGGGATATGGTGAGTGCAAGTTCAGTTCACTAAAACCATGTTTAAAAGAACGGTGTGAGCACAACCCACCACCCACCCCCCTCAAAATGCACTTGGTTGATTTGAGTCATAGGCTTACATTGAAAAAAAAAAACCAAAACAGAATAAATGTGTCCTGGTTGTATCCTGCTTAAACCATATGTGTGTTGGGACAGCAAAACAAACTCCAGGGTGAAGGCAAAGCTACTTTTAGTTCTGCTTTTTGTTTGTTTGTTTAATAATTACCAGACAATAATAATTTAGGAGAAAGTTATAAACACTGAAGAGAGACTGTTATAAATTTTTATTGTTATTGTTATGAAATATGTCAAGATTGCCTGCCAGTTTAACAAAGACATCTTGATTTGAAAGGAATCTAAGCCCTGATCCAGCATCTCTTAAAAGCATGCCTCAACATAAGCATGAACTTAGATCCTGTCTAAATAATGCAGCTTTAAACATGGGCTTTAAGTCTGGTGCAGAAAAAATTCAGCCCATATTTAATGCTTCCTTATTTGAGGATTGGAATCCCACGTTTTCTGGAACACATGCTATTCTGTGAAGTTCATGTGGAGAAGGGAAAATAAAACAGAAAAAAAAAGTGTTTGGATTGAATTGCTGAACACAACCCTGACTCCTCCTGCTTCAACATTCCCTTCAAAGGGAAGCAAACTCTCAGCTTGGGAAGTTTCACTGCTTCCCACTATGAGAAGTACCAGGAACTCAGCAATGCATTGAAAGTTACCCATGCAAGTGAAAAATGAAAATATAAAGAGTCTCACCAAGTCGGTACTGAGCCACTCCTCAATGTCATCCATGACAGAGGACTGTGCAACAGGGATCTAGGGAGTGCAGCGAGAGAACAGCAAGGCAGGCAAAAACCAAAACACATCCACAATCATGGCCACAGAGCGATGGAAAACGCCAGAAATAAGATTAAAAACAAAACAAAAACAAAGATGTAAGATGTGCTGGAAAAAAAAAAAAAAGGCAACAAAATATAAATGGCATTTCAAATAAAGAAACAACTCGGAAAGGAAATTATGAACAACAAGGCTAAAAAAAACCAAGAGAAAGATTATGGGGAATGACATGACTGGATGCCAGCGTAAGATGAGTAACTTCTCGACCACGTATTAAAACCATCAAGATGGGCTGATGATTCTAATCTTGATCGTGAAATGCTTTTAAGGGTAGAATACTGGATAGCAGTTAGGTTTTGAAATGTTAAATTTACACCTTTTGGGTTTTTTTTGTTTTTTTTTTTAATGGGTATTAGCCACGATGAAGGGTTAGAAAAAAGAAGGGCTCAAAATCTTCAGGCAATGCTCCTATGAAACCAGTTTGGTTTTCCCTGCAGGTGGAGAAGTCAGAGCCCAGAGTACAGTCATGCTTCCTCCCAGACCCTCCTCCCATCACACCACCGAGCCCTGGCAGGCCTTGGCACAAGGGTTTAAAGCAAAACTCTCCCAGCTCCCACTCCTCTGCCAAAGGTGGCCCTCGGCAGCAGAGCCCAGCGTGTGCCAGTGCAAAGTGCGGAGTCTCAAAGGTGAGGGAGGAGGAGGAGAGCACGGCCCCAGAGCTGCAGCAGGGCTCTCCAGAGCAGGTCAGGCTCCAGGGGGGGATTAACACTCAGGCATGGAAGGTTTTCCTCTGCCCCTGCCGTGGAACTGCTCACCACACCGGTGTGATTGCAGCGCAGAGGCAGCGATTTCACACAGGGCTAAGGGTAACTGGGTCAGCAAAGGGAAATTACTGAGGGTTAGGTGTAGAATTTCCTGACTTTACTACACTGCTTAAATACAACAGAGGCCTGCAGAGGTAAACAGGAAAACACCACAATAGATCTGGTAAGGACAACCTGAAAAATAGTTGGAAAACAACGTCAGCCATGCGAGTTCCAGGCCAGGGCACGGCAGCCAAGCAGCAGGGCTGGCAGGGAGGAGACCTGGCACTGTTAGAGGGACTCTCCTAGGCCGAGAAGGTGTCAGGGGCTCTGCACAGCTTTGTCTGGAACACCTCACAGGAATCACTTGCCCTGGAAGTGATTAAAAACCCTGGGGATGTGGTGCTTAGTTGTGGCCTTGGCAGTGGTGGGTTAATGGTTGGACTTGATGGTCCTGGAGGTCTTTTCCAGCCTTAATGATTCTGTGATTCAATAAGAAGAGCTGGAAGAGGCTCTGCAGATGCATTTCCTGGGAGATGTAGTTTTCTCAGGCACTTCTAGCAGAGGAAGAAGGACAGATGCTGGATCACAGAGGCTGAGGCTATTTAGCAAAGCTCCTCAGGAATTTTTCCACAGAATCAAGTGGCCCTTTGTACTGAGGAGGCCAGTTAAGCCCTTGCTTGAGGTGAGGTGTGCTAAGGTGGGTTAATTGTGTCAAAGAACTGGAAATCCACAGCTCAATTGGAAGCATCTCCCCCAAAGGGCAGCACCAGGAAGGTGGCTGGGCTCTGACTTGACAGGCTGCTGGACAAAGTGACAGTTCCCAGTGTCAGAGGTACAAGACGTCATTTTGCTTCCAGCGAATTCATAAAGACAAATTCTTTATGAATAAAACAGAAAATAAATTCCTGCAGTTTCCTCTGGAATGGGTTGGATTTAGGGCAACAGCCCCTTTCTGATTTCCTGAATCAGTGTGAGCTGAAGCTGCTGCAAGCTGGCCCAGATGGCCACTCACAAGGGAAGAGCTCTAAGCACCTTCCAACACGTTCCTTCCCAAGGACAAGTTGCATCTTGTAAAACTGTCTCCTCGGTTTAACAGCTTGATAAAATATTGGTGTCAGAGATATAAAATAATGATTTTATTCAGCCTACAGAATCCTAAAACCTACTGCAGAAGTTGCACTGCCGCCTCTCTCCTGTGTTGCTTAACCTGCTTGCAGTAGGTAACACTGTGGAAGGTGCAGCCTCTGAGCTGTTGGTTGGTTTGCAGCTCAGAAAGGTGTTCATGTTTTTCCCAGGATAAAAACGTGCATGGAAGGGAGGAAGAAAATAGCTGGTTTCTTTTTCCTTTTCTTTGAATCAAATTTACAGGAACTCAGGGGACTCCAAGAGAGCTGGAGAGGGATTTTAAATAAGGGCCTGCAGTGACAGGACGAGGGGGAATGGCTTTAAGCTCAGAGAGGGTGGATTTAGATTAGATATTAGAGGAGATTATTCCCTATGTGGGTGGGGAGGTTGCCAGAGAAGCTGTAGCTGCTCCATCCCTGGAAATGTTCCAGGCCAGGTTGGACGGGGCTTGGAGTAACCTGGGAGAGTGGAAGGTGTCCCTGCCTCTGGCAGGGGGTTGGAATGACAGGATCTTTTTTTCCAACCCAAACCATTCCAGGACTTAATGATTTTATGAATATAAGAGCAGCTGTTCTAGAAAGTGTGTCAGTACTGTGTCCCTGTATTAGAAGGAACAGCAGCTCAAATCTTATCCTGAAAATATGACAGATGACTGATCAAGTACTGAGTTCCTGAGAATCACAGGACTCTTGAATTTGCAGAAGTCCTCGAAGAACAGCTCAGCAGCACCAGACTTTGTGCTGTGGTGGTTTCATAAAAATTTTTATAATTACAGGGAAAAAAAAGGCAAAACAAGGAATTCTACGTTCAGCTAGAGCTACTTATAACAAACAAACAAACAAACAAAGCCCTAAGAAGTGCAAGAGCATTTCTTGCAGAGAAGCAGACAAAGCTGTAAGATAAACATCTGAGTGTGTCAGCCATTTGCTATTCAGCACTGACCTTTTAAAAAGCTTCCCCTGTCTCCCAGCACACCCCCAGAAGTGCTGAGGGTTCCCATCTATTGCTCCTTCCATGCACGAACTTCCAGTTTACTTTCCTCAGCCTCTGAGCCCCATTTCCTCATAAAATGTGGGTTACATGTATCAGGTTTAATTTGTTCAAGAATAAAGAGGAAACTCTCAAAGAGCAACTGGAAGTTTTAAATTATTTTAACGATAACATTGTACCATTTCTTTTTCATTTTAAACTGACCGTGCAGAGAAGCTCAGTTTTTGACAGTCAGTTGGGTACTCGGCAAGTCTTCCCCTTTCAGAAGCCCTAAACTGAAAAATGTGCAGGGGAATTTTGTTATAACTAGTCCCTAAATTCCAACAGAGGAAATGTAAAAATAAGCTTGATAGTTTACACATTAAAAGAAGACAACAGTTTCTGGGAACAAGCAGCAGTGGCAGCCACAGACTACATGGAAGAAATTCTGGAATGGGACACTGTCTTGTTGATACTTTGATTATGCAAACTTCCATGGTCTAGTGAAGCTCTGAGTCTTGGCAAGAGAGCTCCCCAGATAGTCAGTGCTGGCTGCAAGAACTGTTGGTGTAAAGATACTGTGATTTATTTCTTTTTAACTCTATACTTGAAGTACATGGAAATTAGGTCACAAACTATTTTTGGGTACTTTAAGGAACTGGCTTTAATTAAAACTTGGGCTGATTGTTTAAATTCCTTTTTTATTTAGTCTTTGGAAAATCCTACAAATGGGATCATCTCAATAGTCCTGAAAGGGAAATTGAAAAGGAAGGCTGGGAGAACAAAAGTGAGCGTTCAATCCCACAAAACCCACAGGAACCTGGAATCCAAGTTCCTACTTATCTAAGTTAGATTGTGTTGATGTTCTCACTAGCAATCAAAAGCCAAAGAGTATTGCCAATATATTTCCTCAGAAGTCATAAAATCCAATATTCTACCCTTAAAAAGACAGTTTAAGGTTATTATTACCACATTTTATTTCTATTAAAAATGATCCCACTGGAAAAGAAGCAGGTATGAAATGACAATTCAGGTCTCTAGGTGAGCTCATTAATGTTCTTAAAATGTTTAACAAGGTTTATGCTAATTGTTGCTAGACTACTGTCTTGTAATAGCTTAGTTAATTCCACTTCTTTCTAGACGTTGAACAAAGCTGACACCAGTTTTTGGTTAGTTGCTACTCACTCCCCCTCTCTGGTTAGCAGTAGTAAAGGTCTGGCATTCCTACAGCAGCACTAGGAGCACTCACCAAGCTACTCCAGCTTACTACTCCAGCCTTACCATCTATTTAAAGCTGTTGTGATCTCGAAATAGCTGCTTGGCCTCAATATTCGAACACGCCTGACTTTGTGTGGAAGGGTTGAATTAACTCCTTGCTGCCCTGTCACCCTGTTTGTGCCCTGCAGGGGCAGCAGCTCGGGGGGCAGCGCGTTCCCCAGCGGAGCCTGCTGTGCCCACCCGGCTCTGACAGCGTGCCCAGGCAGTGCCACCACCCCCTGGCACGGGGCTCTGACAAACCCCTGCCGTGGTGCTTGCCTTCAACTGGGAGAGGGGTCCCAGCACACGGAAGGAAGAAAGGAATGAGACCTTCACGTGACTGCTTTTGGGCTTGTCCCCAGTTCAGTCAGTCTCCGAGAGGATGATGTTGTTCAACAGTCTCATGTTACCCAAGTCATTTCCACATCTCAGATCCTATCTCTCTCTTGAAGGCACATAGCGGCATCCCACTTGGTTACTAATTAACAGAGGTTTCATTTAACCTTTACTCACCTATCTTCCCTACAGAGAGGGCTCTCCTCTCTAGCCAGGCACTCTGCTGGCAGGTAATGTAGAATGCTGAGTGGTGTTCATATCACTTTCTGTGAATTCTGCTTCAGTTTCATCCTTCCCCTGCCACTCTACCAATTAATATCCTGGCACGGTGGCTTAAGCAACATCTACTTCTCACTTTCATAACAAATAACCCATTTGGCATGTGAGTGGGTTGACAGACTATTCTAAGAAAGGAATATATTAATGCAAATCTCAATAGCTGTACACCCTCATCAGGAGGGAACTGAGACTGCCTGCACTAAAACGTGGCTCTGTGGTAAAGTCTGTGCCTGATATGGAGCCCTGTGTGAGACCTGCATGGCAAAACCCTGACCTCACGCTGCAGACAGATGTGTCATTGGAACAGCTCACCTCCCGTCCCTCAGTCACGTAAAAAACAGAAACATTTTCTGCCAATATTAATTTCATCTACTTCAGTTTTGTAGGTAGAGCTGGGATGGATAAAAGTGTGGCTTGTGTCTGTCTCCATGGTTCTGGCATCATCTTGATGGCAGCACTGAGCCACAGGTTAACTGGAAACAAGAACAGCACTGCCAAATTCACTGGGAGAGGAGAGCCAGAGACTGCAAAGCTGTGTGGCGAACTGGGATGCAGAGAAACGGAGTGGGAAGGACTCAATGCAAAGCTGAAATGCATCACAGTTTGTACAGAACAACGTCAGGTCGTGAGGGATGTGAGAACCACTCTGGCAGGTGGAGAATTCCTCTTGAGAGGTCTCAGTGTTGTACAGGCACAGGGAACAGCAGTGTCAGCTCACGCCCTTCCTCCTCATCAAAGCACAAAAAGTACCCCACAGAGCGGGCACATCAAGTTCATACCTGGCATTCTAGTTAGCCACTGGCATTGTAAATGCTACAGGTCATATTAATAAATACTGTTAAGAACTACAGCCAGTTAAGAGAGAAACTGAGTTAATGATTAGTTTAGTTTTATTTTGGGTATTTCTCTCTCGTATTTAGCATACAAACAAGGTGACAGGTTTGTAAGAGCAGTGACTGGTTGGACAGCCAGGCCCCCTTCCCTCCCCAAATCCATATGCCTCCATGAATGCTGCAGTATCCTTTTTCCAGACTGAATAACCACAAGCCAATGAAGGAATATGCTGTTTGCTTTTTTAATAAAGCAGTGATGTGAGTGGTGTGAACAGCAGGGGTGCCGATTTCATGCTTCCCCGCTCTTGTAAACAGTGGAAAGGCAAAGAAGAGGAACTAACTCAATCACTGGATTATTCATTATGGATGAACATCTAACAGTGGCACAGCACATCCCTGGCTGCAACAGAGCCACCGAGCAGCGAGTGCCTCTGTGAGCCACAGGCAGCAGTATCAGAGGCAAAGCTGATAGTGCTGCTCCTTTTACAGCTTTTCATTCTCACCTTGTGAGCTCTGGGTGTCTGACAGCACCAAAATGACACTCTGGCTCCCAGGGACACGTACCCACATGTGTGAGCAGGCATGGAGCTGCTTTTGGGCAGGCAGATACAACACCTGTCCCATCACTGTGTGTGTACCAGCCCTGCAAGCTTCTGCCAAATTTCCAAGCTGGCACTGGGAAACAATCTGGATTTGCCCTAAATCCAGAAGAATAAATGCAAGTGTTTCACGGAGTAAATCCTGCACGCTCTGGATTTTCTAAACTTTAGAATTTCTGGGGTGTTTCTCTTTTTAAGCACTGGGCAGCTCAGTCTGGGACATTCGGGGCTCTCCTGCTCCATGGGCTTCCTGGTGCCCGGCCCCACATGCTGCACTGCCAGCACACCCCAGAGCAAAGGGAATTCTCCCTGCACCTCTCTGAACTCGGCTGCAGCCAGAACTGTCTCAGGAGGATTTTCTACAGTCAGGTCACATTATTGGTACTAATCTCAAACACTTAAATTGATGGATTACATCATCCAAAAAATGGTTTTAGAACTTGGCTTTAAGGCAGAGCTGAGGCTATTTTTCCCTTCCTCTGGCTGCTGCACCTAAAGCAGGCTTTGAACTTTTCTCTGCAAGCACACTGATGAAGGACAGCTTCAAACAAGGTCAGAATGTGCACAGGTTCAGTGATCTTCAGAAGCCTGATTTTATCAAGGCACTGGCATCACCAGACACAGGAATTAAATCCTTAAAGCCAGAAACACTATTGTACCTTTTGGGGCCTGATTCCTAATGCCAGTGGGGTGGAAGATGGCAATCTGGGCAGGAGTTCTCCCATTCCCTTCCTTGCATAAATAATGATCCCTACGTTACTCAATTCAACTACATTTAATCCTACGACTTCCCTATGTTTATTCCAGACCACGAAGCTAAGCACTAACAGAAAAGGCTGCTTTACAGACAGATAGCAAGTGTCCTCTTTATGAATAAGATCCATGAGACTTGTGTTTATCCCTCGAAAAGTGGATACTGCATAAATAAATCAAGACAGTAGAAGGAACCAATTGGATCCCCAGGCCTCTTCTGAAGGTGACGTGGGATCCTACAAATGATTCGGTTGTTTACAGGTCTTTGTGCTGTATAAACCAGAAATTGGTGCAAATCTTTCCCTTTGCCCCAGGTAATGATGTAGGTGGGAAATGAACTCCTTGTACTGTCCGATTTCAAGCGGTTCAAATAGGGCAGGACGAGAGGTGAATGGAGGATGGTTATTCTAGGTCAGGGACTGGGGTGGGCAGCAGGAATTGCTTCACTGGTGAAGTCCTCACCATTCCTTGTGTAATTAGCCACTTGTCTATGGGCTCCATGTCTGAGTTCCCACCTTTACCTCTCCTCTGTGTTGAGAACAGAAAGGTCCATAAAGAGAGAAACCACAGCAACAACCCGTGATAAAGTAATAAAACAGTTAAAATCTTCACATACACAGACACACACATACAGACAACACAGAGTTGCCTACAGTAGCTTCTGGCAGCAGCTGTGTCCCCCTCTGCCTGTCAGCTCTGTCCATAAGGGGACAGACCTCACCCAGAATTCTGCACTTCCTACAGACAGTTCACAGTGTTTTAGCAGTCCCTCCACAGTGTCGTTAAAAATTAAAAAAATAATAAAATAAACCAATCACTGGCTAGTAGTGAGGCTGATGTTTGTCATCTTCTTAGAAGAAGGAAAAGTGAGGCTGTACAAGCTTCTGCAGTCAGTGAGACTGCACTGGAAACTCTCGTGTCACGCTCTTAGGAGCCCCCCTTGTTTATGAAGCCATGGGTTGCAGCACACCCTGCTCATGTCCTTGACCTCAGCAGACAGACTGTGCCCCACACAGGCAGCACAGCAGCTCTGCGATGGTGCTGAGTGGAGGGGAAGTCAGGGCAGCTTGCTGCAGTGTCCTGGCAGCCTTTCAAACTGCCCCTCTTGAAAAGCGCAGAGGTTAAAGGACTGCTGATGCATCCAGCTCCCCTGAGCAGGCTGCAGACTGCGTGGCACAGCACCACAAAACACTCTAAGATGGTTTCTTGTCCTTCAGCATCTCCTCCCTGAGCTGGGGTGGGATGCAGAGTCATCTTCAGCTCTGGAAGGGCTCTGCAGAGTGCAGTGGCTCCAGCCCAGAACTGGGTGAGCTCAGCAGAGAGCCACGGGTGTGTTATGTGCATCCAGCCAGACACCTGCACGGGACACCTCTCCTGTCCCCATCAACACAGGTAATGGAGAATTAGCTGCAATCTTTTATGTCTCATTTTTGGAGTTTAAAGAAAAAAAAAAAAGGGTGGAGGGGGAAATCATTCCAATTTCATCTACTCTCGGTGTAACACCAGAGAATTATTTCTTGGACACCTCTTCTCCCGGTTATGATCATGCAACAACTCTGTGGCAACAAAAGCAATTCCCAACATGGAAAAGCAATATTAAGAAAACAGTGTATTTTTAGCTCATCTTGTTTCCAGCTGCTAAATCACATTAAAAGACAGCTAATGCCACGTGATCAGCCTCCTCTCTGCAGACCATTCCGAGAATGACTACATTAGAAACGTCGGATGTGCTGAATTCTACCACTGGACAACTGTGCTGGAAGGAGACGTGTGTGAAGAATGTGTTGCAAAGCTTTTGGCTCCTCCCCAGAGCTGTTCTTAAATTAGCTCTACCCAAATTAAAGCCTGTCTTTTCCTTTAGTGAGCACTGCCAGTTTTTTGCTACACATGCTGGGGCTGGTAACTTTAGGAGAGTTTAATTTTTATTTCCTTTAAGAAGAGACACCCACGAGCCTCACAACAGTTGAGAAAAAGTGTTTACCAATTGCAGAGCCACTGCATTTCAAAACAAGCTCTTCTGGTTACACGATACAGTCTCCAGGACCTTTGAAAAGAGGCTGAAAGTCCCAACATCTCAGAGCCCCAAGTTCCACAACCCATAAGGCATTTACCCCAAAAAACTTTGACCCTCAGATGAGGGCCACAGCCCTTTGAACTGACAACACTTGGGGCAGAGCTGCAGCTCTGCTGGTGTGAATGACACGTTGTGCTGGTGCCTAAAACAGAACTGGCTGGGAACAGAAGTGTTAATAAATAAAGACATGACCCCGAGGCCACTGGGGGAATACTGCCCCCTTGACCAGCTAAATGCAAGCCCCCTGCATTTGGTTAGCCAGGAACAAAGAACAGAATCTCAAATCCTTCCCCAGGTCCTGCCAGTAGCAGCTCAGTGGTTCTTGGGGCTTGGGATGTCACACTGAATTCAGGAATTCCTGTGAAGGGAATATTTCTGCCCCTGCCTCCTCGTGCTTCCCCTTTCCCTCAGTACTGCTGCCATGAGTTCTTGTGGGGCTGAGCTCCAGCAGGTCATGGAGCTGACCTGGATTATAAATTACCTTTCCTGCAGGAGGACAGGGGCAGGAAGAAGCAGGTAGGTTTGTGGGGTGGGGGATGCAGAGCTGAGGCCCTGCTCCCACTGAACGATGGCCAGGCAGGCAGGCAGCTGTGATCTGACCCCAGCTGGCTCCCAAAACAAATTCTGCCTGGCTTGGAGCACAAGCTGCCAGGCATGCCAGCTGCCCAGAGCACTCCCACTTCATGTCATGAAAGAACTAGGGTGGGATCAGCCAAGGCATGGGGAGGCAATCCTCCCTAGTGAGAGGCATGTGCACACTGCATTGGCCCTCCCATGCTACGCTGGCTCTGCCGTGCTCCCTAGTGGTCATCACAGCCCAAAATCGGACTGGAAAAGACTCTGAACTTGCTCTGTCCTCTAAAAACTTACACACAGCTGTGTACAAAAGAGCAGCGTAATTTTAAAAAGCAGGGTGGTAGAAAGGGGTCGAGGGATGATCTGAAAGCTCCTTCACTTCTGCCTTCACCAAGGGATGCAGACAAAGCTGCCCAAGCTCCCTCACCCGTGTTTTAAGCATCAGCTGCTGCGAGGTGACAGCACATGGGGCTCTTCTGCCCACGCAGGAGAGCAAGAGCCTGCCCTGGGCAGACAGAACAGGCTGAAGCATTAAAAGTCTGCCTCATTTCTCTCCCTGTAATTCGCTTGTGAATCCATGCACTTGGAGCAAAATCTAGTAGATTAAGACTTTCATAAGCAAAACCAAACCAAGCCAATGCACATCAGTGTTCAAAAGACATTCCCCATTTAGTTCTTCTCAGCAGTGATTCCAGCCAAAGAGCTGGACTTCCCAGACAAGCTGCAAGGACACAGGAGAATTTATCCACTATGATTCTGAAGTCTTTTAGATGGGAGGGCAGCATCTCTTTAGAGATCATTACTGAGCAAATACTTGCTCCCAGATACAATTTCAAAATAGCCATTACTACCACGTTGCTGGAATACAGAATGAGAAGCTCAGTCAAAGCAGCCGCCTCCAGCTTGGATTCCACACGGATAACAAAAGCCAGAGCTGTGACCTACCCCTCCTGTGTTCTGTTTCCGAACATCCAGGGCAGATGCCAGTCCTTTGACAGCCTGTGGATCCTCGTACGTCACGCTGGAAGAAAAGAACAAACCACAGAACTAGAAAGAAAGTCCAGCAGTCACCCATGAGCAGTCATGGAATCATAGGAAGGCCTGGGTTGGAAGGGATGTTAAAAGATCATCTCATTCCACCCCTGCCATGGGCAGGGACCCCTTCCACTATCCCAGGCTGCTCTGAGCTCTGTCCAGTCTGGTCTTGGACACTCCTAGGGAGGGAGCAGCCACAGCTTCTCTAGCAACCTGTACTGGTGCTTCATCACCCTCACAAGGAAGAATTTCTTCACAATATTCAATCTAACCCTACTCTCTCTGTTTGAAGTCATTCCCCTTTGTCCTGTCACTCCAGACCGTTGTAAATAGTTTCTCCTCATCTTTCCTCTAGGCTTCCTTCAGGTATTGGAATTAGGTCACCCCAATCCCTTCTCTTTTCCAGGTGGAACAATCCCAACTCTCTCAGCCTTTCCTTATAGGAGAAAAACATTCTGGATACCCTGATTTACTCCCCTGGGAACCAGAAAGCACACTATTTTTCTTAACAAGACTTGGAGGGTACTGTGTGTACCCCAAGAAGATGAACTTGCTCTGTACAAAGGCTACCCACCAGTTTTGGAAAGCACCTTGAAGCAAAGAGAGTAAGATCAGCATTATGAAAGGCAGGGAAACAGGTTATGAGGACCCCTAAGAATGTCCAAGAGCAGGTGGGGGACTGTGAAAAGAGGCCTGATTGCAGATTATGTTTAACAAAGATTTGGAGATGACATCTGGAAGCCTGACCTTGATGTGTGCACGGGGGGGAAGAGGCAGAGCGAGACTCGAAGAGAGATGAAATCATGCAACTGCAGTGAAGCAGACAAAGAAATGCACTATTTACAGAGCTGTTAAAAGCCTCTTAAATTGCAATGCAAAGGGGAACATGTAGCAGTCAGGCGACAGAGGCAGCAGCATCATCTCTCAGAGCACAGTGGTGAAGCATGAGCTGCAGCAGACACAAACGTGCTCGTAAATCAGCTCCTGGGAGGAGCCCTCTCTCCTCCTCGTGCTGCCTTCTCCCAAGCTGTGAGCACAGCACCCAGAGCTCTCACACCCAGAGCTGTCACCTACACACCACAGCAAGTCACACTCGTGCCTTTCCTCCTCCCTGCTGCTCTGTTTATACAGAGCACAACCCAAGGAAGATGGAGCAATCCTCCCTTGTGAAATCATGGATGAGCCGTGCTCCTTGTTCCATTAGGTACCGTGTGGGAAGAGTAGTTTTGAGCTTCATTTAGCACAAGAGACAGAGGGACCTCAATTAGATCTCTTCTGCAATGCATCTCTTTTCTAACTGTACATTAAGGCTCCCAGCCCAAAATTTCCAGTGGTGGCTTATCCCTCTACATTAGAGCATTTCTTCTCAGCACTGACACCCTGGCTGAGGCAGTACCAATAGCTATATTGATAACTGCAAGTAAAAGAACCCAATATATTCATAGGCTCAAGTTTTCTAAATTTTTGATGAACTATTTAACTATGTCTTGAGACAAGATATTGATGATGTTCTGACTGCTGGTAGCCACTAGTTCCTCTAAAATCTGTAGCCAGGAGGCAAGATATAATATATGAAAGAAAAATACCTGAGTGTGTCTTTTATTGAATATCACTTGACAGGGATCAAAGGATTTCTTAATAAGTGCATAGATTTATTTTGCATTAAAATAATTTGACCTGTTAAATGCCCTTGAAAGTGCCAGATTTGCAGCTCTAGAGATGCAAGCCTTATGCATATAAACAAATTAGGGGTAGCATGGAGCCAAGCAAGATGCAGCGCCTTGACAGCCTGTGAGAGCCTGACTGGAGCCAAAAGGAGAGTTAACTGGATGGTAATTCTGTTTCCAAGCCTTTGATGACAGTAATTCAGTCACTAAAGTACATCCATGACCTTCAGGTGAAGGACCCCTCTGTTCCTGTATCTCAAACCCTGGTGGATGGGATGACAAGCCTTTAGGAGAAGGCAGAAGTACAGGCAAGCACAACTCCAAGTTTTCAGTGACAGTCAGTACCCAGCCAGTCTGCTCTGTCCAGCAGCAGGAACTTCTCCACTTACTCCAACTAATAATAACCAAAAGGGTAGGGACTGGATTAAAAGCACAAAAACATACACTAAAACTACTTTTTCAGTCTCAAGTCAAAAAGTTTCAGGTTTCTGCCCTTAGAAAACAGCAGTGCCATGACTCAGTGCTAAAGACAAACTCCCAACTTACTTCTTTCGCTGCTCAGCCAAGGAGCTGCCTCTTGTCTGTGCAAACATGTCAAAGTCATCACGAGGATTACTGTGCTGGAGGGAGCTGAGTGTGCCACTGACACTGTTTGTGCCCAAGTCTGCAACCAGAGGAGAAAATGGTGAACCAGTGAAATAACAAACCATGTGCAAACACCATCATCATTGAGAGCTGCAGCACTGAGGAGAGTTTTGGTCAAAAGAGGGTGGAGGATGCTAATCATGTGTTCTTAAAAGAAAAATATAGAGATTATCTAATCCATCCTGGAAGCACCACTCCAAAAAGGCTCCTCATCAAGAAGGCAGCATTTGGGAATTGGTGTGAACCTGCTGCCAATATCCTGAGATATTTACTGGTCACTAACCCAGTCCAAGACTTTGGGCGTGGCCAGTAGTTTTCTCCACAATGTTTTCTCTCAGTTACTGACTGTGAAATCAACACTTTCAAACAAAGGGATATGCTATTGGTGCGGTGCTGAAAGAGGTGGAGAACCTTCAGTCAAATCCAGTGACCCAATCACACAATCTTTGCTTTGATTTAATGTAAACTACCTAAGAGTTTCATAAATCCTGTCACTCGAAGGTTTCAAATATTATTTGTAGAAAGGGGATCAAGAACATTCACCAGGCTGATTTCACTACAACTAAGCAGAAACAGAAGCAGTAGTACAAGTTCTGCCATGAGCAACCACCTGCACCCTTTCCATCAGTCTTCCCTCTGATTAATAAATCCCTCCCTTTGTGCCAGGCTGGTTCTCAATTGCAGATTGCAACAGTGCAGGTGAGTGGGGAATGCCTTCCAATCCTCCTGTAAGCCAAACACCCAAACTCTTGGGAGGCCACATGGCAGCACTAACAGGTAGTGGAGAGCAGGATCTAGATCAGGCACTCACCAAGCCCTGCAAGCTGTGAAGAGAGTGAGGACGGAGGTGCTGAGTTCCCGACCATTGGGCTCACCACAGCTGGAGAGCCAGGACCCAAATCTATTAAATTATCTTCTGTCACCTCATTCAGTACCTGTCAGGACACAAGAAACACAGAAGTTACACATGATAGAAATTTATTCTTGCAGTACAACATTAAACATCACAATTTCCCACATTAGGTATAAACTGTTTTCAGAAACAAAATGTCTTTGTTGTGACTGAAGTGTTAATACAGAGTCTTTGCCGAAGTTTGCATCACACTGCAGAAGTGGTAAAGTAAAGTAAACAGAAGAAATGGTTATGAATGCAGAATAGAAAACATAACAGAAGTACAGATTCAGCATGAACTCAGACCTTGAACACTATAAAACAACTCTACAAGAGTTTTCATTTAAAGAATAATTAGCATCTTCAGCTTGGATAGGGGCTGCTTAAATAGGAGATGAGAGTGGTCCTTAAAATTATGAATGGCATGAAGAAAATCAACCTGAATAGCGGTGTTGTAAGACACAGTGAAGAAAAATTAGGTGAAGCAAACAAAAATCATTAAGTGACTTGATAAAATGTAAACAAAATATTTGTTATATATAAATGCAAAATAAACATGCAGAAATGTATGGTGAAACTGTGGAATTTATTGCTTAAGGACATCGTGAACTCCTCAAGTCCACACGGACTCAAAAGCAATCAAAAAAGTTAATAGTGGAATGAAACTCCATCAAGGATTGTAAACACAGAGATGTTTTAGTGTGAAGTGACTTCCTGAGCTAAAAGTTGTCCCTCGGCGTTTGCCACATTCTTACTTTTCCTGGCATCCACCATTAGGCAGTACAGGCAGGACACAGGGCTGGGCAGGTAAAAGGTGTGAAACTACTGAGAGCACTGCAGCTGGAATGAGGGAATGAGTGCAGTGAGGCACTTACTCCATTGCTGGCGTTCTGTGTTGAGCGTCCCGATCTGTATCGTTCAAATCTGTTCAGGAAGAGAAAACAAAGCAAAAGCCAACATGGATTATCAAAGCCACCAATAAATAATAAAAAAAATATGAGTTTATAACCAAGCCATGACATGCTTGCCACTGAACTTCATTTTCTCTGGCTCCAAAGGGAAGCCTGAAAGCTTCAACTCCAAGCCAGGCCAAAGGGAGGATTGCTGAGAAGTTGCACTCTTGGCAAAGGCGGATTTGAAGTTGACTAATCTGATCTTGCAGCACAAACACGCTTGAAAAACCCTGCAGGATTTGTCTTTTGGTTGGGAGAGGGGGGGGGTTAAATCATTAAGTGCTTTGTGACAGACTGTTGTGAGAGCCAAGGGACAGGAGGAACTGCAGTAAGATTGATGCTCACAGCTCAACAAGCCAAGCACCGCAGCTCTCCTCTCACTCCCACTCTGCAGCTCTCTCTTGCTGCAACGATGTAAATGAGGAGCCCTGTGTGTGTGGCACACGGACAATGAACAGCATGTTCACTGCTTGAAACATCCCCAGTCAACTCAAAGATGGTCACAGCCTATGATCAAATAGGTTGGTACTTTCCAACATGGAAAAGTAATGCTGTCGGATGAGGCCTTCGTATTTCTAATGCTACTTCTATAACCTTGATACTTCTAACTTGTGGTTAGTCAAGCTCTGATCTCTTCTTTACTCCGTGCATCTGGGGCCACAAACCTAAACCCAGCTTTCATGGAAGTCTTCAAGGTCAGGCTGGATGGAGCTTCGAGCAACCCGGTCTAGTGGAAGGTGTCCTCACCCGTGGCAGGGGGGGGGGATTAGATCAGTTTTGAGGTCCCTTCCAGCCCAAGCCATTCTGTGATTCTATGAACTCAAAGCAGCAGGAGAACTATCTGCTCCCATGGCCTGTCTGAGGCCAGTCTGACCTCTTTCCTTAGCACGGAAAAGCACCGTGATTTCTTGGAGGTTTGAATTTTTCAAAGCAGTTTCAGAAGTAGTCTCTCTTTCCAGCAAAAAGCTGATAATATTCATATAATCCTCTGGGTTTTCTCCCAGATGGACAAAACACAACAGGGAATGTCAAGCAAACTAAAACGTTTTCTTAATGTAACAGAGGAAAATGCAGACTTAAAAGGCAGAAAAACCAATTTCAGGCTCAAATTTCAATTTTAGGAAACTGTGGGTGTTTGCTATTACTGAAAATTCCAACTCTCTTTGCTGGAAACCTAAGACACCTCCCACTTCATTTCTCACCAAAAGGCTTCTGTTCATTTACATCCCAAGGCTTCACAGCAAAGGCCAGAGCTCCTGCTTGAGTCACTGACAGAGCTTGGTCCCTGTGCTAGAAACCAGCATGATGGATGTGGAGCTTTTGGAATAGCAGAGGAGGAACTGGAATGTATTGAACGCTCACACCAGTGCAGCTATTCCACCACAAACGGCTTGCTAACATCACTCAGCTCCCCTTTCATGAATATTGACTAAAAACACATCAGCCACAGTCAGCAGAGTCACAGATGGCAGGGGGAAACAGAAAAAAATATTAAGGGTGACCAGACTAAACCTCAGTGATAGTTACACTGCCACTTGTAGTATCCTGCTTGTGCATGAAACACACTCCATTTCACACAAAAAGCCAGCGTTTGTTTCAAAGTTTGCCCCATCTCCTCTGAACGACGAAATCAAAGGCAAAATCCAGGGCACCGAGTCGTCTTTGCAGCCTTTGCCGTGACAGCACAAATTCACAGATCTAGAGTCTAATTTATTTTTAAAGGCTTGAGAAACAAAGCCCTGTGCTAAGAGCATGGAACAAAGGGTACTCTTTAGTGCCTCGCTCCCCAGGCCTGTCATTAAGGGGAAGATTAAACTTTCCCAAGACTGCAGCATCACGTGTCACCTCCTGCAGCAGATGTGCCTGACAGCGCCTTTGTCTGACATGTCCAAAGTCCTGTGCCCCAAGTCCTGTCCCTGGGGGTGATTCCTACACACCAGCTCTTGGAAACATTGCCTCTGCGTAAGACAGGCTTTATTTTTTTTTCCTTTTTCAAGATTTTAAGTGTTATTTAAAAACAAACCCTTTGCATGCAGGATGCTCCCGCCCACCTCAGGCAGCTCCCTTTGCACCAGCACTGGGACTGGAAAGCTCAGAGGTCAGAGGGCAGAGAGAGCTCACAGGAGCCTCCCTAAGCCAGGAAGCAGCACAGAGATTTGTGCACCGCCCAGGCTAGCAGGGGAACTGCTAGTGACTGTGGCTGTTCTATTTTTGGTCCCAAGTCCCTTCACCTGTACAGCCCTGCACAACAGGGACTTGCAAACTCAAGCCTCTGCATTTCAGAGCATTTTCACAAGGTGGCCTTGCATTTTATGGATATGCCCCACAAAAATTCAATGCACAGTGCAAAAAAAAAAAAGAAAAAAAAAAAATCACAGTATGAAAAGAATCAACTGAACAGGAATGTGGCCATAAAAGGCCATAAAACCACTGTGTAAATGACCCCGTGTGCTTTGGTTCTCTGCGTCATGTTGGACCCTTGGCCCAGAAAGTCCAATTTCACCAAATGACCTATTTTGTTCTTTAGTGAAAGCCCTGAATGAATGTACACGGTTGCTGGGAGAGGTGCCCCACCTTTCATATCGGAGGAAGACGTTATTTAAATCATCATTCACGTGCAGCAGCTCCTCTGTGACTTCTTCATTGGACACTCGTGAGATAAGCTCCACAATTCTCTGCTGCATGGCTCTGCAGGTTCGGTTCAGTTCCTAGGAGGAATGCATTGTGCACACACAGTCTGATAAGCAACAAGCAATAAGTAGATTTAGTTGAGCTCTGTTCCCAGCCAAACATATCCCCCAGCTGAGAAACACTAAGACAAGTTTATCTTTGCATGATTAAATGTCACCCAAAAGCACATCTAATCAAACGCCCTTCAAGAGATGATGGCATAAAACCTTGAGAGCCTATTCACAATTCCACTTCCTGATTCTTCTTTAACTCCGAGCACTTCAGAAAATAAATATCTGTATTTTAGTCATCTGTTTTTAAGAATAAAACATGTTAATAAAACACCTTCCCAGAAGAGAGCTTTCAAGGAAAGTTCAATCTGCTCTTTTTGGCAATATCATCCTTAAAAATGAAATTATGTGGATGGTGGAACATGTGGGGGGAAAAAAGGTTCATCGGGGGTACCAAAAATACTAAGTGTGTGCTAGGATGAGAAGTGTTGGCAACACAGAACTTACCAACGACAGAAAACATGAGGGCAGAGACAAACCAAGGAGCAGGAGCATGAAAAGATGAGTGTTCCACACACCCTCCAGCACAGAAATGTTCCCTTCCACTGAGCAAGTGCACAGACAAAGGCAATGGGGAGCCTCAGAAGAACATTTTAAGGAATGCAAAGTGAGGACATTTGTTTTAGTTCTCTCATCAAGAAATCTAGATTTCAGTCTGCCTAGATCAGGAGTTCTCCTGCTTCCAGGACATCTCTTCCATCACCAATTACTTAGCAGAATTCTGTAGTCCTGAAAGGCCTCAAGACCAAAGGTCAAACTGGTCTGCTGAGAAGAACTGCAAGAAGAAACATGACATATGGCAGGGTGCCTCTGATCAGGCCAACGGTTTTACTTCAATAAGCACTGACATTCCAGATGAAGCATGTCCCTCTGTCATCTTCCACCCCTCCCAGCTCCACTTCACAGCAAAAATTCAGCACTAAACAAGGATGACTTGTTGGTACACAACCTTCAGGATGAAAGCAAAAATGTGTTTGTTTTCCTTGCATGGTCTGACATCCTAAGCTCTGGATAAATTTCACCTAGCGCAATCCAGCTGCCTTAACAGCTTGAGGAATGTGCTCTCCAATGTCAGTTTTGATCCCATCACTTTCGAAGCAGATTGTGACATTTCAGAGGTTTGTTTGCTGCCTTTCCGAGAGGGCTGACAGTACCTATCTATTCTGCTCAGAGCTGGCTCTCTCACAGGCTGTTTACATTTGATTGTTGGAGAAAATGTCAGGAATTATTTAAGGAGGAGGGCTATATAAACCTCAAAGCAAGGAGTCCTTGCATGCAGCACCCAGCTCTCAAAAGACTAACCATCCTTTGTGATCAAAAACGGGTTCTCCTCAGCTCTGTGATTCAGATTTAGGCTGCATCAGTCACAGAAGGGAACCAGCTGGAATAAAGAATCGATGCTGTCACTCCATTTTATGATCAAGTTCTTTCACCTTAAAGCTGTGCTCTAAGGTTACGCTGTCAAGATGCTGGTGGTTGTTTCTCAGTGTAAGCAAACCGTTCGATTTCGGCCTGTCATGGTTTCCTGGAAGCTGCTTTTGTTTTGAGCACTTCGACCCAAATGGGCAGTGACTGAAAGGTTCTTTATTGCAAAGCCTCTCATCAGCTGCCATGATGGCTCCGAGACAAACACACAATGCCACTGCATGGGAGAGACCAGTTTTTGGATGGATTTCAAACTCTGATGTATCACAGAGAGCAATTCCCTGCCTTCCTCCGAACGGATCGCTGTGGGAGCCCATCCTCCCTGCAGCAGGATGGAAACAGAAGGCTATTTCTGAGGCTGTGGAAAGGCAAATCCCACGTTAAGGGCAGCAGCTGGAATGCCAGATCACAATGCTCCTCATCTGTGACTTTGCTCAGCCAAAAAGCCACCCCACGACCACTGGCCTTGGGAAATAGGTGTGAAGCCTGAGACACCAGCTAGATTTATACTGTTTTCCCTCTTGAGATGCACAGTGCTGCACTGGACTGAGATTTACCAGCAAAGAAATCCCTTCTGATTACCCAGTCCAGCCCTCTGGACACCATGGAACTTCACCTGAGCACCTGCCTTAAGATACCACACCTTCAGGAAAAGACATCTTCTGGAAAGACAAATAGGTCATGGATAAGATTTCAAGTAGCAGAGAATTCACAGAGCCTTAGCATTATTTAGTCCTGATGGAAATGTGGAGTGGTTTTTTTCTGCATGGGGACTGGGGATGTTTTGACACTGTACAAGTGGTGATGGGGGGTGTAGAAGAAGCAGGAAAGCCCAGGGCTCACAGAACCTGGGGCAATGCTAAAGCTACTTAGTGCTAAAGGAAACCTGATATTCAAAAACAGGAAAAAATTCTAGCTACACATAGAGGAAAAGCACTGGAGCAAGTTTCAAGAGAAGTCAGGAAATCCTTATCACTGGAAGCTTTAACAAATTAAGAAAATCAAGTGATGGCACTTGCCAGGGTCTGGCACAACCCACAGCCATTATGGATCCAAGCATGGGCTGTGAAGTGAGCTATAACAAAACACAGTCCCCAGAGAAACCCAAGCACAGAAAGGATCAGAATCATATTTTCTAGGAAACTTACCTGAAGTAATTCAAGGTCTGAGGAATCCTCTTGTCCAGGTACCATTTCTGTCAGCATTTCAGACATCACTTTTGTATTCCCACGAACAATATCCAGCTCACTGCGCAGCCGGGCAATCTAAATTGGGGTAACAAGACAACAAAACACTGAATAATCTTTTGGTTTAAGCAGTTCATTTTCAAGAATTGACTTTGAGATACCTCTGGTTCTGTCTGACTGGCTATCTCAGGCTCCAGACATTCTAGCAAGAAAAAAACCAAAAAAGATAAAAAGTTTACCCAGGAGAAAAGGAACTGAAATATAAAAGAATTATCATCACAAACCCAGATGTGCTGTGTCTGTATGGAAGGGAAGCAACTGCAAACAGCACCTAAAGCTGGACCTTGGCTGTGGTGCCTCACTCCAGTGTGGGGAAAGATGCACATATTTTAAGTAGAATCTCTGGCTCTGAAGTTAGCATTTTTTCAGGGAGAAAATAAAAATCCTGTATTAGGGCATTTGCAAGGGCTTGACTTCCTGCATCTGCAAGACATTCTGTGCCTTGAAAGGAGAAGGGTAAATGGGAATAACTGCTAAAATACTGCTGAGCAGGCTGGACCAGCAGATTGTGCTGCCATTACCAGGCCACAGAGACACATCCAAAGCCCAGGTTTTACAGTATGATAGGAAGAAAAATTACACAGTAGAGCCAGACCTAGGAGACAAAATCCGAAGAGTTAAAATGAGAGCTCCTCTGCAAATTAATTTCTAATTTGATCTGCTGAAAGAGTCTCACTCGAAAGAATCAACATGCCAATCAATACCTGTTCAGAATTAGCAGTGATGGGACCAGTCACATTCAAGGCTGGGGCCTGAGGAGCAGAATATGCCGTTGGAGAGGATGAAGAGTAAGAGCTGGTGCTCATCCTTTGCTGAGACTGGGAATTGTGCATATTTGCTGCAGGATCAACTTCAGGAACACTCTGCCACATCAGAAAGACAGGAGTTCAAAAGCTGAGCTGGGACAGCACTTGCTTTGTCAGCAACCTCAGGCCAAACAGGCTCAAATATAGAACATAATTGCACCTTGTGGGAGAGGTCAGTGCAGCTACTAGAAAAGGCTGGCAGCTCCAAGAATCTTCCATGCCCATATCTTTTCACCCAACCCACAAGCATTTAAGTCCATTTACTTTTACAAGAAAAGTGAGAAGCAAAATAGAAACAAGTGCCAAAGAGAAATAATTAGAAATTATTTTAAACTAGGAATTAAGTTGCAGGCTTCCAAAAAACGATGTTATACATAGATACTGAATTTAATTAACCTTGACACAAGAATTGTAATCTCTCAGTCCTTGATCATTTGCTGCTTCAAAGATTCATTAACTTCAGTTTTCAAAGTGAATAATCAGAACACCTGTGATCATTAAGTTACTTCCAAGCAGCAGTTCTGTCAACTTTCCAGATCTAACTCTCCAGAGGTGTAAAGTTCTCACATTACCGTGGGATCAGAGAGATTCACACTATACACCCCTAATAGACAGGCAGACCTTGGCTCAGGGTTATCACCAACAGAAGCAACCATACTTTTGAGAAAAAGAAGTAAATTTCAATCATAAATCCTTCTGGGCTCTCTTTGAACAAATTAGTTGCATTTGTTTGGTGGTTTTGTGGTACAAGTTTAAATGTTACAAACTCTTTCCCCTCTTCTCAGATTGATGATTGACTCAAGGGAGGAGAGAGCTTATCAATCTGTACTATGCCTCCCTTACATGCCTTTTTCACTATTAAAATGTCCTTCCAGGAGTGAGAAAATGAGCCAAATTCACAGAAATGGGAGGTGAAAAACGAGTAGTTACCCAACTATTTAGACATCCTGAGAAAACAGCCCCGGAATGGCAAGGCTGCAGCTTACCCTCTGTGGGGTGTGTATTGGAGACAGAGCATCAAGATCTGCCATGGGGAACTCGATGCCTTTCCTCTTGAGTTCTTCATAAATATGCACCACTCCAGTTAAATCGGGGCTACTTCGGAAGGCATCAGCCCAAGCCTGGAAAACACGAGGGATTATCCATAAACCTTCCAAAAGAAGCTCCAGCCCCACCCTGACCTCAGATACTGCCTGCAAAAGCTTTCAGCTTCAAAGGAAAGCTGGAATCATCAGACCTGGCACAGCAGATATTACCACAGTCACCTATAGATTTTATTCAGATATGAAATAGACAGTGAAGAGCAGCTGTGAGTAGCCCCTGATGTCATCAAAGTCCATGAACATATAGGAAAGTCTCTCCCCATCTCTTCTCCTCAGCAGTGACTGATGCTGATCTTTCCTGGCATACTGACCCACCAGAAAAGGTCCACGTGAAAGATTCGACAGCTCTAACCAAAATTCACAAAGCTGCACAATTATCTTAAGTATTATCTCCATTCATTTTGTGAAACACCCTCATATGTTGCCAAAGAAAAAAAACACAGCCATCAAGTTGTCTTCAGTGTTTTATTTGGACCAGACTTAGATTTTAGAAAAGGTCCTTTCTGAGGTTCTTGTCTTGTGAAAGAGACAGTCCCCTGAGCAGCAGAACTAAGGACGCCTGGGTTCTGACAGAGCATATCCAACTCTCAAGACACCCCAGTGTGGCACAAAGGAGGAGTTTAAAAGAGAGAAATTCCCACAGCCAGAACATTCATAATATCTCTCCTGCATGAATTCTCTGGTGTCTAAAAAGACTTTAGTTCACATTTGAGCTTTTCCTTCAGTGGGAGTACTAAGTGCTTCTCTTGGCTAGCCAGCCTCCTGCACTCACGAAGCTGTTGGGAGCACAGCATGCTGAAAGCCTCAACCCTTTTCACTTGTGTTGGAAATTAGCCAAATAATAAAAATGTAGAGGAAGGAAAAACTGAAATATTGTGACTCAATTAAAAAATGAAGCATTCCACAAACCCCCACATGTGTGGAGCAGAGTATCAGTGTGCTGGATCCAGAACTACTGCGAGACGTGTGTGTGTGGGCTCTGAACTTAATTCATTTAGTCATCACTTTTACACTAGTTCTTTGACTATTTTTACTTTAAAAGCTCTTTGAACCATTTTTTTATATATATTTGAGAGGACAGAAGTCCAAGATAGCAAAGTAAGATGAGAAATAATATTAATTTTTAACTTGCATTCCTATCCCTTTCAACTCTAAGAAAGAGCATTTCCTACCATCTGTGCCCAGGAGACAATCCATTATCAGGTGCAAGCAGACAATCCTGGGTCTGCTTCTCAGCTTTCTTAAGAGCAAATTAACTACATCAACTGTTCTGATGCACTGCAAGTCCAAACAGCTCTGCTTGAGCCAGAGAAAACAGCTCTGACAGCACACAGCCATTGTTTCCTTGGAACTGACCTTCCTAAACATCCCCAGTTCTGATGGAGATTTTGACTGCACAAGTAACTCCACCTTTGCCATTTCACTGCCTTTTCAATTTACATCAGAAGCCATCTGAATGATGCTTCTGCATAATGGTGTTCACCACTTCAGCTCTATTTGCAAGCAAAAGTGAAAAGTGTTAGGCAAGGGCTGTTCTATTTAATAATCATCACTCGAAAGAAACTTAGAGGCAAAAATATGCTGCATTCTGCCCCCAGTTTTTAATGAGGCTTGTTTGTCCAGGGGGAAAAGATAATGCATCCCCTCGTTCACCGACTTCCCATGGATTTTACAAAATGATCTCATTTCATCTGCACTCCACCTTGTAAAAATATTCTCTCTTCTGCAATTCTCTTCCCTGGAGAAAGGAGACACTTCCATTTGTATTCTTCTTCACCTGAGCTGGGAGCATTATCTACATTAGTGTGTCTCAGAGGTCACAAGCAGGACAGGCACTGTTGTCCTGAGTGCTGTCTACACACATTGTAAGACAATCCCTGTCCTAGACAGCTTACAGTCCAGCTAGGCAGCTGCAATATTAGCTCTGCTTTATGGATAAGGAGCTACACCAGAGCTTAGGAGATCTGCCCATTGTCCAAACATGCAGAGAACAGAGAGATTAAATTCAGAGCTTCTAAGACTTTGGGCCAGACTATCAAATGCAGATGCTTCAGGATAAATCCCATTTGGATCCTCAGTCTGCCCAAACAAGTCACTTAAATACCATTGTAAATCCAGCCCCTAAAGTGGGGACTGTCCCAGTGTTTGGACACTGGGTGACAGAGCTCTTACCAGGGCCACAGCAACAAGGAATATATCCAAGGCCTCCTAGCACGGTGCAGAAGGAAAGATGAGCACTATGTAGCATGCTAATTCACTGGGAAATAGGTTGAGAAAGTGAGACACAAGATGCTCAATGTCTCAAAACAAGTCTCTAGATAAGAAACTGATGGCAGCTTTATCTACCTTTGCTATGGAAAGGCCCATGAATTTCACAGCTGTGTGCCTGAAGACGTATGTTGTTTGTACAGCTCTCTTCCATGCTTCCAAATCTGGGTTATCGATCCTCTCATTTCTGTTCTTATTAATTCCCCAATATCAAATTGGAGATAGAAAGGGAAAAACACAATGTTGGTGGGGCAGAGCAGAGACCAGCCCTCTAGAACAGGGTTAACTCCAAGCCCGGGGAGCTCTACAGAGCACAGCCCGAGCTGAGTGAAGCTGTCCCGGGGTGTTTTGGGGTGTGTGTCCATAGGGGCCCTGGGATGAGTGATTGCAATCACTCTTCCAAACTTGTCAGGCAATCTGGAAAACAGAGTCCCCTACCACCTCCAGCTAAAGAGACCCAAACAGAACCCACCCACAGGCAACCTTCATAATTTTCTGGCTTTTTATATCAAAAGGCATTTAGTACCCAGAGTGAGGCTTTTAGCTCTTCTGCCCTAAGTCTCCTCAGATAAAGCTCTGTTTAATACACCAAGGCAATGAGTGTGCCTTTCTGATTATGTTACAAGCACTCCCATCTTAGTTTCATTCAACTGGGAACCCATTTAAACCCAGAGCCCAGCAAAACCAACATTCCCTAAAACAGCATGGAAACACGCCCAGTTTGTCTTTATGGGACAGTTTTTAACCTCATCTCCTGGTCACTGCGTGCATCTGCTCTCCCACCAAAGCAGGCAGAAACTTGAGGGCTCGGTCAGATGCACAAGAATTGCTTTTAATAATTTCATTAATTTTGTGCTATTTTTTAAAAAAGGCATAAAACCATATACCAAGGAACCCCACAGACCCCGACGCGATGCTCACTAATTCCACCACCCTACCCATTTCCTATTGGAAAAAATCACTTATTTACATTGTCATGCTCTAAGGATGCCCTATCCCTGTATCCAAATGAGAAATAAAGCAGCAGAAATCCAAGTGCATGCTTCGCCATAAAAATCAGAAGTGTATCTGGCAAATGATGCTGCGCATTTGTAAATACCTCCCCACAAGGAACACTGCAGCAGGTTTATATCATTTTAAATACGCAGTGTCTTTTAGTCTCTGGTGTACGCAGTAGCCTGTGGAAGCTTAGTGATAAAGCTTCCTATAATTGTCAGATTTCCTCCAGGCAGGCACCAATGTTTCCTCATGTGTGGCTAATGGTTTGTGGAATTAACACGGCTGTTTATTGTTGTGCTGCACAGAAGGAGAAGTGGCAGACAGGCCCATGTCTGAACTTCCCACTGCAGGCAAGGATCTGACAGTGTGCTTTTACTGCACAATAACCGGAGAAAAGGCACCAAAACCATTTTAATTCCTATATGGTCGTTTACTTTTCTATAACCATCTTTGAAAGGGATGCAGAATGCTTTCAAATGGAGGGAAACAGCTCCATTTTCCGGTCAGGAAAACAGACACAGAAAGGCAAGTGTTCTGCAGCTGACACCAAAAGCACAATCCTCTGAAATCTCCTGGCCTCAGATGACAAGCTCATCGCCGAGGCAATTCTCCAGCTTTTAGATATGACTGTTAAATTACAAAAGCATCCATTTACCTTTTATTAAATCCTCCTGTTTTAGAGTGGCACCTCTCTAACTAGAATCCAGACAGTTCTCCCTGGCTAAAATATCTATGTGCGTACACGTCTGCTTTTCCCCACCAATCTGGAGATATTGTTTGAGTTTCTATATAAAAAACTCGCCACATTTTTAACCATGACAGCATGTTTAGCGATGCGTAGCATCGAAGCAGACAGTCCTTATTTCAGGCAGCAACATATGGAAGCAGAGACAAGCTGTGTACCTGAATCAGAGCTAGGACTTTATCCTGTACTATAGTGGGGGGGTTGTTCTTGGGCGAGATGATTTTCACCAGGACGCCATCGATGAAGTCACGGTTCGCCACCAAGACGTGGAAGCGATGGCCACAGTTCTTCACACAGGTCTCCAACACCTACACACACCAAAAAAAAACCAAAACAGCATTTGTTGTTGGAGCAAAGCTTGATCACACGCACAGCACCTGATTTTTTAAAAATTTATTTTAGATTTTTTGATGGGAGGGCAAGAAGATGGAGGGAAGATTACACTTATACTCTTACTACTTCTTTTCTTCCCCAGTTTTGCCAAAAAACTTCTTCTCTACACACACGCATTCAGCTGTACCTCACCCGCTGTTAACATATTGGGCATTTTTGTGATCCACCTTTCCCATTTTCAAGGTAAAGAAATAGAAAGTTTCTTCATCTTCAAAGTAGAACTTTCCAGCCGGTGCAGCTGAACAGACAAGCACACAGCAGCACATCGGGAGCAGGTAAGACAGAGGACATCCTGTCACAGTGAGATATCATCGTGCTGTGCCACTCCACCATTTTCTGTGTGCCTGGAACACAGCTGGACCCAGTTGCTCCGAGCTATAAGCCATGTTTTAGAGTTGGGAATTCAGGTGAATGATCTTCACTCATTCAAAACACTCCCCTGTGAATGCTCTGACAGGTTATACTTTGACACATTTTCCCCCTGCAACCTAGCTGGAGGCACCTTCCACTTGCCATTCAACTGCCATGGAAGAACAGCTGTTGATTTCTCTCTGAAGAACATGATTAGCATGGAGATAAATCCAACGCGTCACTTCTCCTTACAGCCATGCCTAATAACCACTGCGACTCTGCACCGAGGAGTCTGTAATTACTCCCCTCCTTCAGCTACTTTCATCAGCCATGATGACACGGGCTCATTCCTGATGGATTTCGCCCTTTCCCGCACAATGGATAATCTCATGGTTTGGACTTTGGTAATCTGTCAAAATGACAATCCAGGATAGGAAATGGCAAGAAGACAGAAAGTACGGTTACGCCTCGTCAGGGAGAGGCAACAAGAGCTCTGTGAAAGAATCATAGAGATCATCTCCCCACAGCAGGATAACTCGATCTACTTACTGCCAGAGCCAGCCCAGCACCCCGCTCAGGAGGGCTGCACTACCCAGGAAATCTCCAGCTAAAGCCATCAGCAGGAAAGGTCACTGCTAAATTATCCCACACCTTAGCAGTGCTGCCTAAACGCACGGAATATAATTTACACCTTATTGAGTGAAATTAGATCAGCATAAATTAATGCCTTGTCTCCCACAGCGATTCATTCACAGGGGAAATTGTGCATCAGCTACTTAGGAAGCTGAAAATATGGCAAGTTCATCATCCTCACTTGCAGATATGCCCACAGCTGTTGCCTTGGAGTGGAGGAATGGTTGGACAAAGGGAAATGAGAGTAGAAAGGAAAACCTCAAAGAGTAACAGACCCATTTGAGCCACTTTAACTTTCCTCAGTCAGTACTTGGGATGAATAAGAGCCACGAAAAAGAAGCAGAAATCAATTGAGTCAGAAAACCGCTATGCAAAGCTTCCAGCAGCTCTCCCCAAGGAAGAGAGGAGGCAATTGGAGAGAAGAAAAGGGCAGAGCAGTGGCTGTTAAAGGAAATAGTGTGTACATTCAAGAGAGTGCCAGGAAGAGGAAAATGACAAAAGGGTTCTGCCCTTTGAGGCATTCCAGCCTGCCCCCACTCACCGTCAGTGCCAGCATGACCTCTCTGTAATTTTTGTTTCCATTCAGCCTCTTCTTCAGCGCTCGAATGGCATCCTTGGGCCTGAAGGAGAAACACACCATTTTAACAGACAGCTCAGACAGGCTTTTCACATCCCATAAACTGTGAGAAAATGAATCCTTTGCCATTTCCAGCAGGACATAAGCATGTGGGTTCACTTCAGATCATCTGACCGCAACCAAACCAGGGCCACGGAGAAATACGTGAGGAGACAAGGTATCAGAGAAGTCAAGAGTGGAGGAATGCCCCAAGTCTCCAAAAATCCAGGCTGTTGATTAGGCAGGGAAGACTGACAGCCACTCTGACAAGCCCAGGGAATAAGAGCAGTGATCAGTTCTCCTGCAGACTGCAAGCAGCAAAGCTTGCTGGGTCTGAAGGAGGCGTGTCAGAAAAGCTGTCCACACAAACAGCTGAAATTAAAGGCATTGCAAAGAGACAGACCTGCTGAAAAACAAAGGTGACACCCTCTCCAAGAAATTTTTCATGTCAGCCCTCCCAAGCAGAGACTGACCACAGAAAGTATCAGAGAATTATTTGGGCTGGAAAGGCCCTCTTAGATCATTGAGTCCAGCCATTAACTCAGCACTAAGCCCATCACTATTCTACATCCCAAAATGCCACTTCCATGTGTTTTTTGAACGCTTCCAGGAGTGTGGTTCCATCACTTCCCTGGGCAGCCTGACCCAGTGCCTGACTATGCTTTCAGTGAAGAATTCTTTCCTAATATGTCATCTAAGTAAGTTGCTCTGCTGGCATTTCCTCTTGTCCTGAATCCTATACAGGTACTGTGTCATACAGTATTTTCTGAGAGCAGGAGAGGTCTAAGGAGCAGGAAAACCAAAGAACTGATCTGCAAACTGCATTCAGACCATGAGCATCTGCCCCCAGCCTCGCTGCACCTCCTCACGTGCTGGAGGGAGATGGTGTTCAGGGGCTGAAATAGCACATACCCCTCTTCTGTCTCGTTGATAATGTCACAGATCTCCATGTTAAGTGTCCAGTCTTCACTCTGCAAGGAGCCATCTGTGGCCTTTTCTGTAAAGTAAAGAAAAAGAAATCTTTTCACATCTTCCTGATTAGGTCTATACCTCAATCCATCTTCAGTTACTTCAAGCTGAAACTATTCAGTAACAGACAGAAAAAAACAAATCCCTGCTGACAGTAAACAATGTCAATCCTTCCATCCTGGTTTTAGGGATCAGCATAGAGGTTTCCAGACAGAATCAATTATCCCTCCAGCCCACATAGATGGGGCTGTTCTTCAAAGACTCCTGAATTCCTGGGAGAGTAGGAAAATGTCAGCTAATTCCAATTTAAACTCTTCAGATGTTGCATTGCTGGCAAGTTATGAGCTAGGAAAATATCCCCCCAAATCAACATGACCTCCTCCCTGTTTCAGCAGATAATACCTCCACGTGAATTGAGGCAAGAAAAATAGCAACCTGGAGACAGAATTTAAGGAATTTCAGCATGAAAACACCCACCAGCACGTGAAAACATTTAGCACATAACAGTTCAGGTCATGATATCACGACATCTGTCCAGTGCTATGTCCCACATCTCCAAGCTCTGCCTTCCTCCCAAATCTTCCCTCCCTATTTGTGTGGCAGGTTAAGTCACTCTGGCACCACTCAATTCCCAGGGAAGGATGACCTACAGCACTGTGACAGTGGCAGATGCCAGCTGCTGGCAGTTTAATTTATAGACGTCTGCTAGAGTAGCATAACCATAACTTGTAGTAATCAGTTGACAAGAACTATTTCCTCCTTGGGATTTCCTCCTAAATCAATATAGTTCTGCCTAGTAGTGCCTGGAACATCCCCGGAATTTTTCGCACTCCTCACTTGCAGCATTCAAATGCTATCTGCTACCCACAGTCAGGAATGATGTCAAGTTAAATGTAAAGCCTGTCACTAGAAAGATCTAAAAAGGGGACCTTTGAGCCAAGGGTGACCTCCTCTAAATGAGTCTGGGTTTTTCTACAGACCCCTGGCATCCATTGCTGGAAGGATGATTTTAAACATTTCACAGCAGAAATAAAACCACAGGTACTATCTTCCCCAACGATCCTTCTGTCTACATCTAACCCCAACCTGGCCCCCAGAACAAGGCAGATTTCGTTTGGAAAGACCAGACCCCAAGGACTTCAGATATCTCTTTTGTTTACCACAGCACTGGTTTTTTTCCTATTAATATTTCCATCACTGTGACTGAGGATACAGATGCCCACGGGCCATAATTATGGGACATTGTTTGGAGAAAGAATGTGCCTGGGTAATTCAAATTTCAGGGACTTGTCTACACCAAAATCGTGGTTTAAGCAGCTCCACCAAGGACAGCAATTACAGAAGTTTGAGACAAACCAGACAGCTATGTAAAACCCCAGAAGAGAGAGCTGAACAGAAGGGAGAGGACACCATGGAAAGGGAGATTATGGAACAGGAAAACATTTGTTACAGACCTCACTTCTCATTCTGAGAAGCAGCACAGCAAGGTACCCACTGGGGAGGGAATGGAAGCTGAAAATTTCCCAGCTGGATCATTTTCAGCCATCACCACCTCATGGTAAAGTTCACTTTGGTCAATGAAAATTCCTTATGCTTGAGATATGCACAGCTTCCATAATGTCCAATAAATACCGGACAGATTACTGAGTACTTTTAATTTACTGCATTTACAGTGCAGGCAGAGCTGTTTAATGCTTTCTAGGATACTGGAATTTATCTTTCTGCAAAGCTACTTGTAAGAATCACTTCTGTTAGTTGCTTTTTGTTCTTACAGCCTAAATAAGGTTTTATTGCTAGAGAACGTGATCTGCCTTCATCTCCATACAGTCCTTATTGCTTAGGAAAACATTTTATTTAACATCAGAAAAAACTCTTAACATTCAGAGATATATATATATATATATATAAAAAATCACTACATCTCATCTGCTAGAGAAGGTGATCCCCAGAGCTGCAAAGGATTTACAAGCCAAATGCTCCAAAGTAAGAGCTTATGCCTTAAATAGAGAGTATTCCTGAAGCTGGGCACATGATTTGTTTCCTTAATCTTAAACTATATTAACAAATTTGTGTGTTCTTGACAGCATTTGGCATCGGGCAGCAACTTAGCAATGTTCAGACTCTCTGGTCTGCTATAATCACTTTTTATATATGATTCTGGAAAATGCTGATCCTGCACAAAGTTGTGCTGGCAGCCAATTCACTCGCTGGTCTTGTAAAACCCACGGAGTTTAGGTTTCTTTTGACAAAATGTGGATATGGCAGCACTCCACAGGTAAAAACTGTGGTGCTTTGGAGATGGCAGAGTGAAGAGATGCTGCTGCAGCACTGTACTGAGCTTAGCACTGGAATGCTCATCTGTGGTACCTGATAGCCTTGGTCATATTCCCTTTCTGAGATACTCCAGGGAAAACAAAATCCCCTTTCTCTCAACAAACTTGGTTACTACCTTTTTATTTTTGCATTTCTGCATACACAACCCAGACTGTGTGGGTTTAAGACGTAACAGTTGCCTTCTTGAGAATTAGTTCTTTTTCCCTTGGGTAATTTTTCATTCGAGTAAGAGTCAGAAGCTAATTTTAGTCTCTTCTTCAGCAAGAGAGAGCACACGAGCACTTGTCATCTGGAGTTGTGTGTCCTTTGTAGGGTGTGTGACCCAGATTTGCTGCTGCAGTGCTCTCTCAGCTGTACAAAGGAGTTCACTGGCTGCAGAGAAGGTTTGGGTGGGATTTGCCTCAAGAGCAGTGTTGCCCTGCAAGGAACTGAAAGCCTGCAGAGCTCTTCTAGAAGCCAAACACAGCAGGTTGTGGTTCTGGATTTCTAGTGAAACAGCTGTGCCTGCAATCAGCTGTAAGAGAATCCTTACCCAACGTAGCCAAAATGCAGTAAATTAAAAATACTCAATAACCTGTCCAGCATTTCACATTTTGGAAGGCTCCTCCTCAATTAGCACCCAGATAGGACTGACAAGATTAAACAGATTTTGGAACCTATCACAGAACAGCACAGGAATGGCACGCAAATCATGCAAATCCCTTTTGAAAGTGTCCTCAGCTCCTTGACCTCCTTCACGCTCATTAAAAGGCATCGAAACGGCTCCAGTTCCTTCACACGGGGACTCTGGAACATGACCAAAGCATTCCAGGTGCAGTAAGAAATGCTAAGAGGGGGAGCTGATGGGGAGGAGTTGGCGCTGAACTGGAGGGTTTATGGTGTAGTTTAATGCACCACAGAAAGGCTGGCAGCTCCCAGCCTGGTGCCGAGGGCTCCTTGAACAGCTCCTGACTCGGGAGCAGCTCCGAGCGCCGGGATAATGCTGGGTTTGTGTCTCCCACAGAGACACGACACCACCAGTGAGATTATCAGAAAGTCTCTCTCTGAAACAAGATGCTATCGGATCCCACCACGTGTCCCAAATTAAAGCATCGATGTTCTGGTGGGAAGAAAGACAATCTGGCACTCCATGCCTGACACTGGGTAGCAGACCTTGGGCACTGCATATTGCACACACAGCATCAGCTTAGCTGTAGTCTGTGAGGAAAAGGAGAAAAAAACGGTGCTGTTTTTTTCATTCACACCTTCCCTCTGAGATCCAACTCTCGTGGCCGCATTTCCACGCTCTGCCAAATGGCAATATCAGCATTTCCCTGCTCACGCCGGAATCCTGTATAATTTACAGCTCTCAGAGGGTTCAGCAGTGTAAAGTTCCCAGTACAAACAGCCTCGGTGCACACACCCCCTCTGCCCAAACAACCTGCTCTGACCCGAGATGTCAGCAGAAGGAAATGAGGTCAAAAATTTCCCTACAACCACCACGGAACAAACAGGTTGCGCAGGGCAGGGCAGGAATTATCTTCTAAATGCAAACGCAGGAAGAAAACAGAAGAACTTTTATCCCCATCCTGAAACCAGGTCAAAAGCGACCTCACAGGGAAACACCAACCCTGGTTGTCTTCAAGAAGCTCCTCCCTGCTCTCTTCAATCTATACTACAGCTCCGTGTGCATGTTTGTACAGCTGAGACTGGAATTCTGACTGCTGGAAGCACTGAGAGCAGCTACTCCAGCCTGAATGATGACAGGACCAGGGTAAAAATCTCTCCAAAAGTCCTTCTAGAAGTACCAATAAGTCTTTACGGTGCTGTAGAAGGGTCTTGGGTGAAAAGGCAAAAGGGAAATTAAATGTAGCACTTGCTAGAAATAACGTTAAATGGAAACAGCACAACTGCTGTTTTCTGTTTGAATATAAGAATCTCATGAATGAACAGATCTTTGTGTTCAGAGAACTCACAGTTTTCTCTCTTGGGTCTTCTCCAGATGTTACTTCAGAGACTCTCAATTCATACATTTGGGATGAATTACATACACAAAAATCACCTTCTATTTATGCAAGAAACATGCACACCAGTGCATCATGTTAGAGAGAACCAAACCCAAGAAAGTTCCAAGTGCAAACTTCTTCCCTCCAACAGTGTTCCACGTTCAAACAGCACGAAACATCTTGGGGTTTGCGGTTGTTTTTCCTCTTTTCCTTTTTGCTTGCAAGTTCGTAAGATTGCAGATCTTAGATCTCCGTCTCGTCTCTTCACAGTCCACCTGCCTACCAGCTGTGCTCCACCACTGAAATCAGCCAATCAAACAGTCAGATATTTCACTCTGCATAACAGGGATCAGAAGGAGCCACAGTTATCAGCAGGTTTCTGCTTCCATCCTGCTGCTCCCCCTCCTTTCAACTCTGCTGCTCTCTCAGAAGCGAGGGGCGTCAGCTGAGGGCAAAAGCAAAATGCTTTTACAGACCAGGCTTGCAGGAAAATAGCAAGAGTTTTGCAAGGCAATGCAAGCCAGACAAGATTGCTCAAATGAAAGGGACAATGACACCTCTGAGCTGTTTTACACTTTAAAGCACCGTTACATTTTGTGACTGCAGTTTTCTCTCTTGGATTCAACAACTCATCGATGACCCCCACAGCACCATCAATAACATCTGGGGAAAGACCATACAGAGGCCATGGAAACACATTTCAGCTGTCCAAGCAATGAAGATAAGACCAAAGACCCCGAGCACTCACAAAGCTCCTGAGTTCAAGGAGTTGGGAGACAGAGACACATTCAAATAACACACTTGGATACTCCTGGACCCAACAGTCTATTCTTGTTTCTCTGTATTTGCTTTTAAAAAGACAGTCACAGCCACTTAGACATTACGGTGTAACCAACAGGAGGATTGTTCCTTTTTATCAAAACGCTCCTATTAAAATATAAATGTGGCTCATTCAAAATTCAAGATCAAAACTCAACTCTGGAGTGACTTACTCATAAAACCCTGCCAGCTCCTTTGTTAGAGTGCGCGGCTCCAAGAGCATTTTTCAATTAGCCACCTCACTGCTCCAAGTCCTTTTTCTACATTCCTTATTTCACACTGCTCTGAAAATGCTGAGCTTCACACTTCCAAGGAAAAAAGCCAGTCAGCTAGAACAAACGGGCTCGATGTGAACGGCAAAGCCCCACAGAAAACTCGATTTGGGTTGGACTGCTGCAGCACCGGCCGTCCACTTGTCATGACCACTGCGATTTTTCATTTGGTTTTTAGCTATGCTCCCACTGAAACTCTTTGGGATCAAACCATTTAATCCTTCATTCATTGTTTTGCCGAAGTTTCCGGTGCTGAATAAAAGAATAGTTGGTCACGGCTGCAGAGATTGTTAAATTTTTTAAAAAATGAGACACTGTGGACGTGCACACGTGCAATCCTATTGAGTATTTAGCTCGAGTAAAGTTGGAAGGCACAGCAGTAAACTGGGAACTGTCATTTGCTCCAATTAACTTTCAGGTTTTCTTCTTTTTGAAGGTGCCACCCAAATGCCAAACTTCCTCCAACCTGCTTTCCTGATCACACGTAGCTGCGATCATGAATATATAGCAGGTAATTACCGTGCCTTTTGAAGGACCTCACGGTACTCACAGTCACGCTACAACATTCTCGTGATTTAGATACGCTACAGAAAAAAAACATCAGCCACCACCTCCCACAAATCCAACCTCTCAGGTGCAGGAAACTCGAGGTGATTAAATTCTGCATTTTCAGAAGCAGAGCAAGGTGAATGGATTAATACATATTAAACAAATATCAACAGCTCTACAACAAGGAAGACTTTTCTTTCATATTCAGAACAGAGCTTCACCTGAACAAAAGTAAAACCAAACCAGAAAGCCTTATAATAATATCAGAGCAGGCAAGGGAGCATATCAGCATGGCTCACTTAGTTTATCACATCTCAAAGGTCTTGAGACATTTGCAGGGTGTAAAACCAGCTGAACCTCCCCATCTGCAATTGCATTGCACAAAAAAGGCCTGGCAGGAGAACCTGGTCCAAGCAGGTTCTGTACTCAGATGTCTCTCATCTCAGGCATCAATGCTAGCTTAGTCACAGTCCTTAAAAGCATTTGGAAGCTGGATCCCAAGCAGAATGGTGTGTTTCTATACAATAAAGACTTTTGTTATGAATCTTCTCCCTGAAGTTCCCCCATCAGCAGAAATTGTTGCTGCTGACAGCAAACTCCACTGAATGACATGTGTATGTGAGTTGCTCTCTTCCAAAACAGATGGCAGAGAGACACTACTGCTTCCTTAAAACACAGTGAAATCCATCTGACTTCTCCATTCTGCACGGCTTTAGAAACAAAGCACAGACAACCACCTTCCTCCCGTGCCCTGGCACCCGGCAGAGCTCACACCTTGACCCACGCACTGTAAATAGCCGTCCTTCACAGCGAGGTCACCCACAGGCAGCTCCCAGCTCTTCAAGCCATTTGCATCATTCACAGGCACTTTCCCCCCCAAAATTCAGCCTTCACCGCACGTTTCCTCATCTCTTTTAGCAGTGACCTTGGCTGGATTCCCACACCTCGCTGCCCAGCCAGGATTTTCAGATGATGGTGCCGCTTTACGATTGACAAACAGGGCCCTGCTCACGTCAGGAATCGATACGCCCGAGCCTTCCATCAGAAACGTCAAAGCCCTTTTAAAATCTGCACCCTCTACTAATGGGTTGGAATGGATTTCAATGGGGAATGTTTGATTTACGGTAGGAGAGCCACAAATCATGGCACGTCACATCTCGTGACGGCGTCCCCTCGTCCCGGTGTCGTGACTTGTCACTTGGCAGACATCTGTGATCTACGAGGCAACACTTCCAGCAGTTTAATATCAGCCCACTCCCAGTGTCCATCTTTCTCCTCTGCATGAGAGGCATGGGAGCATAAATTAAAAATCTCCTGGGTGATGAAACGGTCTCCTTCAGATTTGCCTTTTCTAAATTTAACTGCGACTGCTGCGACGCGTCCGTGGGATTCTGTGGGGGAGAATTTATCAGCAGGGTGGTTTTTAAAGAGGTCAGTGCATCAGGATGGGCACCCCGATCTCCTCCTCCTTGAACACTGTCCAGCAGCCACTCCTTTTTTTTTTAACAAAATCATCAACATTCAGTCATTTCCACAGCCAGAACTCAGGTCGGTGGTGTAGCCCACCACTTGACAAAGAGTTTTCATCCTGTTTTAGTTTCTCTGTGGAATTTGGATGATTGGTGGGGGCCACCTCATTCCTTAACTTGGGCTACCAATTCCTTAACTGAGAATATCAGGTATTAAAGCACTGACATACTGCATGAGTAACATCTGTTGATTAACGCTAGAAATACCAAACTTCTTAACAGTTTTGACTCTCAAAAAAAACCCCCAAAAAACAAAGAAGATTAAAAAAAAAGATCATTTTCCCAACATCCATTAGTAACTGAGAACCATTCACACAGACAACCCCAAATAATCCAAAACCACTGACTGCATTAATTTTTCCTAATGCCAAAAAACCCACCTGCTAAAAAAAAGAGCAGACTCCAGTCATTTTATCAGCCTTAACTTATTAATCTCAGAGAAAGGCGCAGCTGAAAGTAGGGAAAGCAGGCAGAGAGGTACCACAATTCCATATCCCAGCAGCACAACGTGCTGCACTCAGCATCAAGAGTAGGGAAGTGTCCTGATCTGTGACTATCTGCCCCATTCAGCAGCATCCAGTAATTACAGGTGAGCCCAAAAAAATGACTCTGTGAAAAGTTATGGATGATCAGGGTGTCAGTGAGCTATATTTGAAATCTATCAGCTCTTGATGGCCAATTTTGTACTACATGAGTAAAGCAAGTTCTAATAACTCACTTGGGACCTCACTCCAGTACTTACAAGCTACGTGCTTTTCATATTCATAAAACAAAACTAATTGCCTTTCATGGATGAAATGTTCTAAGAATTTTTAATCCACGTCAGCTGCAAACTCTAAAAATCCATCCCCATATATTTCAAAGCCCCCCTCCCACCTGCTCACTTGCAACATGTTTGCTGCAAACAAACTATGAGGCAGAAAGAATCACACTCCTACATTAGAATTATTTGTATTATTTGTTACAGGTTACTCCTAAAATCAGTTGCCTGCATTTTCACATGCTTAAAATAAAATGAAAACACTGTTCAATGAGGGGTGAAAACCAGGGAAAATCTCTCATTCCTACAAGGAGGCAGCTACAAGAACAGGTTTACTCCCTTGCCGCTACATGGGATATTTAAGTTCACACGTGATAATTAAAAAGTGTTACGAGTGAAATGCAACAACTCTTGCAGTAATTATTCTGTGTGTGCGTGCTCCCACCCCCAGCTCTCCCACAACTAGGAAGGTGAGAGCTGTGTCCTCTAGAAATCCACAATTCCCCACGTGCAGAGTGAACCAGACAGAGGAGTCTGCAGCTTTTGAGGCTTGATGGGTCCTGCTTTCTGCAGCCAAGGCTTCAGCTGGCTGAATTTCAATTCTCCACCCTTCCCTTGCATGCTCTACAGGACAACGCCAGGCAAGCTCCAAGCTCACCCCAATTCTCCAGAATCTCCAGGGTTTGAGGACCAGAGTCTGGAATACACGGAGTATTCACCACGGGAGGAGGGGAGAGCTGGCTCCTCTTCCTCAAGGTGACAGGAATTACTTTTGCCAACGCTGTGGTCACTGAAAGGCTCCTCTGCCAGCTCCCCATTCCAAGAAGCCAGGCTTGCTATGCCTGCAGAAGCTTAGCAGATAAATACTTCCAAGCAATCTCCTCAGGAAACCCCAGTGCAAATCAGGCAACAGCAATAACAAGATACATGTGTGCGATCCCATCTTGGGGGCTGAGAAATGTGGATTTCTTGGTCTCTAATAACCCTACTAAAAATTCCGTTCCATTTTTACAGCCCTGTTTCTCATATGCCACTGCTGTAGATAAGCCTGAAAAAGACTGATAAATAGAAAATGTAAATACCAGAAGTTTAGGTCAAGTATGCAAATGCCTATTTCTGAGACTGTCATTTTAATTTTCCCTTAAGTCCCCATTCACCAACTTGTGTTATCTAGGCACACGACTTTGTAAATTCTTCAGGTCAGGAGCTGTCCCAATCCATTTCACGTTCCGCTGCAATTGCCTCTATTACATCATACCATTAGTGTGGCAAAATTAATAAAAATGTAAATGCATCAGGGGATTGTAATTTTGGAAAATAACTCTGCCGGTTTAACTATCTTGGACAGTTAAAACTCTAACCAGAACACACATTTTGAGCAAGGCTTACCGAGAGTTTGGCTTATTTAACACGTGCAGCAGGAATGCAAACCCCAGCAATGAAATAGGCTGGATGGGAGGGTGACTCTCACGGGTGGAATCTTTTGGGATCTGCAGAGAGCCAGCTCCTCCTGCTCGGGAAAACCACGAGGACGAGCAGCGTGCCCTGCTCGCTGCCACCAGCTTCACCAGCTTTCACCAAGGGCAGCCTCTCCTGGGCATTCCCTCCTGGTTTGGGGTCAATCACGGCTTTCTCCGCTTCCCTCGAGGTTCATGCTCACCGTGCACGTCCTTGCTCCCAGGCCAGCAGCAGCTCCCTGAATAACCAACAAGTGCAAAACGCTGCCCTCGGTGAAAGGGAGCCTGCAGAGGTGCGAGGGCTGAGCCCCGCTCCAGCTCCCTGCTGGGGATCACCACAGCCAGGAGAGGACTCTCCATCCAAACTTGGCTCTCCTTTAAGGAATGCTGCAGGTGAAATACCTCATTACCCTCAGCGAGACTCCAGGCCAGTCTCCATTCAGGAAGCTGGGAGGAAAAAGGGGTTTTTCTACTCGCTGGCTATGCCAAGTCATTGGCACGGATGGGGATTTAAAAGGCAGTTTTAATTATAGTAGGTAAAACCCACAGATGATCAAGCTGCCGTGTCAGAAAACCATCAGAACTGAACACTGACCCGTTTGGGTTGTTTGCTGAACTTTAATCACTTTCCAAGTCTGACAGCTGCTCAAACTTAATTGCTCATTACACTTGTAAATAAAAACTGATCTCACTCTCTGATTAGCCAACCATCTTATAGTTGCCATAACAACTTCTTGTCTAATAAGTGATTTCAGATTTACCATTATTTGTACTAGCAGAAAATTTCACAAAGGTCTGAGTTCGCTCTTTTCAGCAAAATACCCTTCTAATTAAAACCACGGAAAATCAGTAGAGAAAGGGCAGCTCAAAGATAATGAAAAAAAACCAAGCTATTTACTACAACAGCTTCAATGTGAGCCCAGGGTAACACAAACCCAAATACAATCCTGCATCCAGCCCAACCTCTACATCCCACTATCAATCTTCTTATTATCATGCCCATATCCCATAACAACTGCTGAGGAAAATACCAGAGAGAACTGGGGAAATAACTCGGGTCACTGTGTGGAGACGGATTTCAAGACTCGCTCCAGATGAAATATACCGATAAAATTTGCATATTTTCTCTCCTAATCCTTAAATTAGGAACCAATTAACTGGTGAAATTCCTTAACACTCTGTTAAGTGATCAGAGAGCTTTTTAGTGGAAACTGAGGAGTTAAGGTCCTCAACAACTTATATAAAAAAGCTCTCTCAAAAAGTGTTGAGCCCAACAGATGGGCATTGCTTCAACTGCAATCAATGAGGTTTTGGAGGAAAATTCTTTTTACAATCTAGTGTCTCATCTCTGGATCACTTCAGGCAAAGCCTTACTTAGGCAGGACTTCTTGGACAAAACTACTAATTAAAGTCTTGCAGATGTTAAAAAAAATAAATAAATCTGTATTTCAGTAAGTACTTGGTCATCAAAGCTTAAGTAAAATCCTTCTATTTAATATACAGATGTATTTATTAGTCTCAGAAGACAAAGCTATGAAATATCTCTCACCTGCAGGCCCAGAATATCATAAAACTTTCCAAAATTTGCTGGCAAAGCTGCTGAAGCTTGCAATTTATTTCATATGCTCAAGGTAGCTTTTTTGTGTTTATGGGCAAGGAAAGGCACCCCCTTCCTTCCAAAAGGAAAATAAATGCAGAAAGCTATAATTGAGACAAAATAAAAGCGTTTTTGTTTTTTTTTTAAAGTCAGGAAATACCAGATTTTTTTAAAGGGACTGTCTGCATTTATTAAGCTAGGCAAAAAAAATTGGTTGGTTTTTTTTTTGGTTATTTGGGTCAAATAGGAAACCAGTCATACTTCTTGTAGTAAATGTATCCCACGAAAATAAAGAAGATGCAACATCTCAAGTTATTATCGTCAACATTCCCGATGACATTTGGGATGCAACAAAGCCTTTCCTGCCTTAAGAACACCAAACCAATGCTCTGAAAAATTCTTGGTATTCCAACACAGATCTGTGCCTTCACTTTGTGTCTGTTTTCTTTGATCTGAATTTGAGCAAAGAATTTCTTCCCGAGCTAATTTAACCCAGAAGGTTTCCAAGGACCTGCTGGGGGAACAGGCTGCTCTACTCTCAAAAAATAAGCTACAAGGTAAGCAACTGATTCAACAGGTTTTTTTCTGAGTAGCTCCTTATTTTTGAGTCTCCTGATGCTCCCTGAGACTGCACCGAGCTGCCAAATGTTGTGAACCAGGACATGGAATTTATTTTTTTTTTTAAAATCATTAATATTTGATTTTGAAATGAGTTACTGCATTGTGGAGCCTGCCCTATAATTCTGGCAGGTAGAGAACGATCGTGGAGCGTATATTTAAATGTAAAGACAGTGCTGCCAATAACAGACTGGCTGGATTTATTTGCATCTCCCCTTCCTGAGCGATGGGAAATGTTACCTACAGCTGGAAGATCTGACTCCCTGGCTGGTAAAAAACATGCTCACCTCTAGCAAAGGAGCTGCTCCTAAGGGAGGAGAGACCCAGCTCCAGCAAAGCTTTCAGACCAGGATCTTTTGTGCTGAAGAATCATCATTTTTCCAAGAGCCTTTTGCCACTGACAGTAAGTGAAACGATCGGGCAGAACCATCAGCAGAATAACTACACAAATACAGAAGATAAGCCTTATCTACCCTTAAAACCCATAGGATTTTTTTTATGCTCAACAACAGGTTTCTTTTACATAGAAAAGGAGGAATTTCCCAGGCAGATGCAAATGAGGAAAAGTCGTTCTGGATGACCTGTGCAGACTCGTGCTGTGGTTTTGGGTCACTTCCTCACTTCCCAGGGCTCCCACAACCTTCCCTTCTCCCCGTGCTCTTCCAACATTTATGCTCTTATCACCTACCACTGGACAGATTTCAAACCCAAACACAGAGCAGGGAGTTACTTTAAATCCAGTAGGAAACACCAGATGAGGAAGCAGGCAGCACCTTCCCAGGGAAAGATCACTCACCAAAATTTCTGCAAGAGCTTTTGCTGTCCCTCCACTGACCACGGCCACTGAGAACACCATAAATGCCTTCAGCACCTTCAGAAATTGTTAATTAAAAGCTCAACATAGTTTATGAAATCATAGGGAAGTCTGCCTACCTTAAAACTGTTCCTGAGTTTTTTTTCCTCCTAAGGAAAACACAGAGTTACTTTTTTTTAGGGGGGGAAATTGTTTTGGGTGAAATATTCCATCAGTTGGAAGGGTTTGTGGGGATTTTCTGTGGTTTTTAGGCAGGCATATTTTAAATATGCAGTTTAAAATAATCTGCTGAGTTCATGACCAGAGCAGTAACAAATTAGGAACAAGCTGTCCTCACTCTTACATAGAGAGCTATTAGAAGCATATGGAATATACATTTAAGCACACCATGCTGAAAGAGAAAACAGCATTACCCAAAAATACATGTTCTAATACCTTCATGAACTACAATCTGCTTTTGTGCCTATAAAATAAATCCAGTCTTAGTAACCCAGTATTAAATGGCATTATACTAATTACCCAGCTTCACACGTGTACGTAGTTTCTCCAAGTTGCCAGATTCATGACTCAGTATTTATTTGCTCCTTTAAAAGCAAAGATATCCATTTTCGTATTTCATGGAGATTTTCCTTACAACATAATCCATTGTCATGAAGTGAAAGCAGATCCAAATAATCTTTTAAAACTAAAAGCACTTTATCAGGCTCATTTTGCACGACAAGCACAATTCTGAGTGAGCAGTGGGGGGTGGATTTCTGGAAAAAAAAAAACAAAAAAACTGACCAGGACCACCTAGAAAAATACTTCAGCTCTGAGGAGAGAACTTGTGCTCTTTTCACTGCAGGCACAGGCAAAATCCATCTTTTTGATACAGCAAGAAAAGTTACTGCCACCTTGTATGGAGAAAAGCTTCCCTTAGAATAAGGGACAATGCTTCCATGGCTGTGGGTAAATGCAAAGGACTTTTAATTCCGTTTTAAGGCAATGAATGATGAGACAGAGGATCCAGAGCCCAACAGCACACTGCAAAAATTATACTTTATAGGGACCACATCCTAAGATTATGGTCTGCACTTTAAACACTGATCTTAGCATCGGGGAAAGGCTCGTCTATAAAATAAATTAAAAAAATGTTTCACTTAGAGCACAGCAAAGTAGTAAGTTTACTCTGAAGGGAACTTAGGGAAATTTTGGACAAGAAAGATTGGATGAATGCCTCCCACAGGACTACCAAGGGCTGCTGGCTCTAATGCATTTCTCTGTTCCAACACATAGCCATCTTTATTTTATCTGTTCCTTTATTTAGGAACAGTTTTTATTCTAAGAATCATAAAAATCTTAGAGATATAAGAAACCTGAAGAAAAGGCTCAAGTGCTTCTTATGGAAGGGAAAATAACAAGGTGTTTTAAACCCCCTTAGCTGAAGTATTTTCCCATTAAAAAAGGGGGATGGGGGGGGGAAAAGGAAGTGGAACAAAACAGGAGCTCTGAAAACAGCCTGTATCCACCATATATATTATCAATTTAACAGCCTTGAATGGAAACTGCGAGGGCTTTGATAAAAATCAATTGAAAAGCTGTCTGCCTCACTGTTGCTTCAATAAAGTGCCTCTGTATCTTTTGCTGAAACCTTGTTTTTGTAGCCTCCTTAAACAATACTCTGTATTAAATCACCACACTGTTTCTCCTCCAAAAACAGACTCCGAGGGAAGTGCCCTGTGGATTTAAACTTCCCTTCTGCGACAGGGACTGGACAACTGCAGGACAACCAAAGCAGGACAACTGCATTAAAAATTAACTTGCAATTCTCGCTGCGCCTAATTCGGGTGCTGAACTTCACTCCCAGAGCTCTTTGCCTCTGGCTCAGGCAGATTTGGGGCTGCGGTGAGAAGAGCTGAGTTCAGCAGCACACGCAGCCCTGAGCAGAGCTGACCTTAACGCCCCTGTCCAGCGCTCTGTGAGGAGCCCATTTCACACCTCACTGCCCCAGGCCAGCCCTTCTGCACCTGCACCAGGGGGGCAGCAGCAAGCTCGGGTTTGGATTCAAACAAATTAGCATATTGCTGAAGCCTTTGCAAAGTTTCTGGAGTCAAAAAAAAAAACCCCCCTGTGTCCTCACGTGTAAGCCATATGGCCACTAGCAAATAAGCAGAATGGCCAGAAAAGAGCCACCAGCACTCCACATTCTTGTAATTCGATCAGCTTTAATCATCCAAGATGTTTTTGCCAACCTGCAGCAAGGGTATTTGTTCTAATAACCTTGAATAGAGCGGTGACACTTTAAAGATGGCTCCGTTGAACAAAGAAAGATAAAAACACAATTTATGGCAGGAAGGCGAATCTCAAGGCAAATTCCCACCGCTGTAAATTACAGCTTTTACTCCAGGCTGATCCCTCTCCACACAGCAAACCTCTCTGTCAGCACTGCTTTACTACACATCTTCCCGCTCTTCTGCTCCTCACTGGTCAAGATATTCTTCGAGATAGTATTTACAGTGGTGATTGGGGAAAAAAAATAAACAGTTCAGTCACAAGAATTGGGCCAGCACCCAATGCCTCAAAGGATCTTGTCGACCTCGATGTACTTGGCAGCCTACAAAACGCATGGCACCCAATTCCACGCTCTAGACTCTCACCAGCCTTCCTAAAGACCTAAAAAAACCCTCAGAAAACCTCTGGGAAGTGTTGGATTCTGTTACGAAATCCTGGGTGGATTTTTTGGTTTTGTTTTGGTTTATTTGTAAAATGATGCTCCTTCCACAGCAACCTCCAGGTAAAAAAGGAATACGGGATGAAAATGGTTTTTTTTTTGAGTTTGGGAATCTCTCGGGTACAGCTGCCTGCCTCGCACACAAGAGCCCCACCAAAAACCAACTGCTCTTCTCAGGAGAGGACTTTGCTGGAGCCACAAGGACAGCTGAGTGTCCACAGGTCAACCAGAGTGCTATAGCAAAATGAGGTGAGCTTTGAAATTAGCAGCCACGCTGATGGCTTGAGCTGTTTCTGCTCTGTCACCACGGGGAATTAAGCAGAGGGTACCATATAAGCCAGTCCAAAAATCAGAGAGGTTTCAGCCATGAGGAACCTGGCTGCCATTTCAAGTGGCACTTTAGATGCAGGAGACTCTATCCATCTCCATTACAAATCCTCTGAGCTCATCCTAGCATTACTTTCCCACATTAAGCAAAAGAGTTAACATAAAAAGCCTGCCTAGCTTCAGACATTATCCAGATAAAGAGGAGAAAAGAGAAAATCCCTTGTATTACCTCTCTCAGCTCTCCCCAAAACCTTTTCTGACATCTTTGTTCTTTCAGACCTGGCATTTATCTGCAGATATTGGAGAGCCCTAATTAAATCTTCTCGTGAACCTCTGCTGCTTCCTGGCAGAGCACACAACATTCTTGGTGTGCTGATGGACCTACAGGATTTTCTGCACTTCTCCCTTATGGTGAGTGTTAGGCCTCGCTTGAAAACATCACAACTGTGTACAACACAATATGTTTAAACAGAAATACAAAATGATTCCGTCTCTTTCAAAGAATGAAGAGAAACAGAAGTGAAAATTACATTCCACAAGCTCATTGGAAAAACAAACTGTGGAAGCACTGGGCAAATAGCAGTGTCTGAGAACAAGGCATGCTTTTGTTTTAGTGCTGTCTCAGAAAGGGATAACTGGCAGCAATAGGAGAAGCAGAAGAATTTGTCTTCCAAAATAAAATCTGCTGTTATCTCTTCACCCCCCCGGGAGTTAAAAAAAAAAAAAAGATTCTGAAAGTGCAGCTGAATTTTGCATTAAGGGAAGCTGCACACCTAACCTTATCTGATGGAAGCAGCTCAGCGTTCGAAGCCTCCGAGCTGGCAGCAAAGGGATGCGAGAGCTGTGAAAACCTTTGCACTCTGCAGTTAAAGAGGCACGAGGCTAAAAAAGCAGATTTTACTGCTCCTCCCTCCCTTTTCCCCCCCAACAATCCTTCAAGTGACTGATGCTAAAAGAAGCTGCCAATGGAGAGAGGAGAAATTGCTGCCTTCCCCCCCTGGCAGGCTGAGGGCAGAGGCCTGGCCCAGCAGCAGCTGTCCTGGTGCTCCGATGGCCAAACACAACAAAGCCAATTCACTCTAAAAAAAAAAAATCACCTTTCCCTTGAGCTGCTCTCGTTATTCTCCTCCGATTCCCGGCGCTTCTCTCCCTCGGCACAAGAAATAAACACCCCAGATGGCTGAGGGTAAACAGCGAGTGATGCATATGCTCCATATAGGCTGACAAAGAGAGCGCAGCCATGCTCAAAGCACAGCGTGAGACTCAGCCCTGCAAGGGCCTCTCACCTCGACCAGAGGGTGTCCCTGCACGTGGGGACCAGGAAAGGACTAAAAAAAGAGGTTTTGAGGCCGTGAGCTGATGCCCTGCAAAATTTTCTCCACTATGGTTTTCAAAGACTTCCACCATTCCATAAATCAGGACGGCTACAGGCTAGACTCTGCCCAGATGTGTTAGAGGATCACGGGATGGTTTGGGTTGGAAGGGACGTTCAAGATCACCTCATTCCACCCCCTGCCACGGGCAGGGACGCCTCCCACTAGCCCAGGTTGCTCCAAGCCCCGTCCAACCCAGCCTTCCAGGGATGAGGCAGCCACAGCTTCTCTTGGGCCTTTCTTCCCAGTGTTCCATCTCCCCCTACTCTCCTGTCATTTAAAGCCATCCTCCCTCGTCCTGTTGCTCCAGACTCTCTCTCCATCTTTCCTGCAGGTTCCCTTCAGGTATGGGAAGGCCACCATGAGGTGACCCCAGGGCCTTTTCTTTTCCAGGCTGAAGGATCCCAGCGGCTGCAGCAGACGCCAGCCTGGCTTGGGGGGCTGTGTGCCCTCCTGCTCCTTCCCAGCAGCGCCAGAGATCTTCCATTTCTCCAGCCCAGCAAAGCAGGAGGCACTGGGAGCCCTCCCAGCTGAGCTGAGAACTCACCAAACTCTGCACCAGTGACGCCCTGGCTTTCTCTCCTCTCTCTTCTTTGCCCCAGCCGTGGCAACCCAGACCAAAACACGACTAGCCAGGAGAGAACACATGTGTGGCGGGGAGGGAGGGAGCCCCAGCAGCCCGGGAAGGCCTGGCCTGCTCAGAATAACCTGCCAATGGCACCGAAGNCCTCCAGGCCCGCCCCCTGGCCTGCTCCTCGCTGCCTCCCCGGGCTCTCCCGGGCCCCTCCGCGCTGCCCAGGCCGCCGTACCGAGGCTCTGCCCCACCGGGGTGCTGAACGGGTTCCCCAGCAGAAACTCCATCTTGGGATGACAACAAACAGCGGCCCAGCGCCCGCCCCTCCCGCACCGCGCCCTGAGCGACAGCGGCGCGCACCAATCACAGCGCGCTCTGGCAGGCGGGGGGCGCCCCCCTCCCC
>VWZN01012249.1:8681-31011 GCA_013396955.1 Regulus satrapa | reverse complement strand
ACCGGGAACCGAACCGGGAACGGGAACCGAACCGGGAACCGGACCGGGAACGGGACCGGGAACCGAACCGGGAACCGGACCGGGAACGGGACCGGGAACCGAACCGGGAACCGGACCGGGAACGGGACCGGGAACCGAACCGGGAACCGGACCGGGAACGGGACCGGGAACCGAACCGGGAACCGGACCGGGAACGGGACCGGGAACCGAACCGGGAACCGGACCGGGAACGGGACCGGGAACCGAACCGGGAACCGGACCGGGAAGCGAAGCGGGAACCGGGCCGGGAAGCGAAGCGGGAGCCCGGTAAGGCCCGGCCGCCGGGCCCTGGGCCTCGCTGTGCCCTGGGGTGGTTGGATGCGCCCATCCCCGGGAGTGCCCGGGGCCGGACACCGGGGCTCGGAGCAGCCCGGGATGGTGGGAGGTGCCCCCGCCATGGAGCAAGAGGAGCTTTAAGGTCCCTCCCAACCCCGCCCGTCCCGAGATTGTCCAAGAGAGAGAGAGGAATCGAGGGTGGATAAATGAGGAGGCTGCTGCTGCTGGGTCTGTGCTGCACACAGCCGCAGAGGGGTTTGGTTGGTTAATAATGAAACGCCACGATAGAACAGATCCCTCGGAGCTCTCTCTGATGACGTTTATCATCGCGAAAATAAATCAGAACTTACTCTGCAATTATAAGCATCTTACACGAGCAAAAGTTTTGATGATTTAAGTCCTTCACGGTGATTCATGAACTCAGCACAGTTCAAAAAAGACAAACAGTCCCACTGCCTCCAGGACAACAGTCGGGATGTTTAAATTTCCGTGAAAAATTTCTTCACTTGGAAGGGTTGTCAAGCACTGGAACAGGCTGACAAGAGAAGCTGCGGATTCCCCATCCCTGGAAGTGTCCATGGCTGGGTTGGACGGGGCTTGGAGCAGCCTGTGACAGTGGGAGGTGTCCCTGCCCATGGCAGGCGGTGGAAGGAGCTGATCTTTAACGTCCCTTCCAACCCAAACCCTTCGGATATTTCTGTGACTCTATGACTTCTGGAAAGAGTAGCCAGGTAGTGATTGAATTTACTTTTCTTTTGTGTCCTTTAAGGCTGATTCCATCTCACCATGAGTCAGTTCTTCAGCAGTATTGAGCCAAACGTTATTGACGATGAACTGCTTCAGAAAGCCATTGAAGAGAAGTTCCCAGAGGACCTTGGAGATTTTGCCAGAGAGGAAAATCTTAACTTTAAGGTTGTGAGAGAGCTGCAACTTAGTTTTAAAAGTGAGTTTCAAAATATATACATATTTCGCCTCTTCTTTTGCTAGAAGGTAATAGAATAAGTGGGTAACTGGCATTTAAGCAACCATTATTATCTTGGATTTATTACGTGAAAATTAACATCTGGGCTTGGACTTTTGCTCATACCTGTACAGAGGAGCTTCATCAGAGGGAGCCAAGTGATTTTGCTCACGGGTAACTTCAAAACTGCTTCACTTTTTTGTCACCGCTGTTCTCATTTAACATTTATATTGTGGTGACACCTACAGGCCACAGGCCTGTTGGGCCCCTCGTACGTGGCCAAATCCAACCCTGGGCAGGCTCTGCCATGGCTGCTGATTATCTGAGAAGCTGTTTGGGAGATGATGGTGAGTTCAGTCCAATCTGATGGCATTCTCTGGTCATCCACAGCATTTACCATGGCTTGCCTCTTACTGTCAAACCTGTTGTAGAATCGCACTCAAAAATTAAAAAAAAAAATAAAATAAAAAAGGAGAACATTTGGCTCAATATTTGAGTATTTGGGGGAGGGGGTTAATTTCACAGGCAAAATCTACTGTTGATTATTCTTTGTGTTACAAAGTTACAGTTAAACTGTGTCACAGTTAAATAATGTGAGAATGAATTGATTTTCTTAGCAAATACTCCCTCCCTTGGCCTGATCCTGCCTAGATTTATTTGCAGATACAAAACCCAGAACTGTGTGAATATTCTGTATGTGCAATCCCTTGGTTTATGGTGCCCTCACTAAATAAGAATAGCAGGACAGCAAATGAAATCTTCTGGGAAGCCATTTGCAGGGGAAAGAGAAATGGGAGTGAGGATGTTCTGTGTTTCCTGTCACCTTGGCCCTGATGCTTCGCTGTGGTGACTAACGGCCTGCCCTTGTGATTCTGTTTTTGGAGGAAACTAAATGCAGGGATATTGATTAGTTCTAAACTGCAGCCTTCACAGAAAGAGTAGACTCCAACTTCCTCTCCTGTGATGAGAATCCTGGGAGCAGGAGAGTCATTTACAAAAGCAGGAGCTGGGCACTGCCAGACTGCAAATGCAGAGAAGAGCAGAGCCTCATCCCAAAGCTCCTGCTTGGAAAATGAAGGTCAAGGCCTCCTAGCAGTGGATTCATGAAGGCACTGGAGTGCAGGGCCACAGTCAGCATCCCCTGCACGCCTCGTTGGCCTCGCTGATGAGCAGCGTGCACTGGTGCAGGACACTGAGGTTAACTGGGCTGTTTTCACCGAAATCTCCTCCAGCCACTGCACCTCTGAGCTCTCCAGGGCACTCATCACACGCTGAAAATCCTTTTGGAGCCCACACTGGATGTGTTTTCCTTGTGCAAGGCAGTGTGAGTGCTAAAACGAAGCTGCCTCACATGAAGAGAAATTTCCTCTTCTTCTTCTTTTTCTTTTTTTTTTCCCCATGGTTTTAGGCATCCTGCAGATTGATAATCTGTGGTCATTAGAGAACCTGACTAAACTGCAGCTGGACAACAACGTCATTGAGAAGATAGAAGGTCTGCAGAGTCTGGTTCACCTTGTATGGCTCGGTGAGATACAGGCAGAGGGGGGTGGATGCCTTCACAGGTGCAAAGCAATCTGTGATAAAGCAGGATGTCACCTTCCTTCTCAAACACGACTGATAGGAGCTTACCCTGGGAATGCTGTCAGCTGTCTGCGTGTCTCCTTATTTGACTGTCAAATGTCAAAATGCCTGAGTATCAGAGCTGCAAAACAATCCTTCAAATGTTTTAAAACTGGGTTTAATGCATTTGGTGTGGCAGGAACAGGAAGCTGAGGTTTCAAGGTTGTTCCCAAGGTTTGTATTGTGTTTAGGGGTGACTTTCAGGAATATTTATGGAAATACCTCTGTGATTTAGAAGCCTGCATTCTGTTCTCAAAGCTGCTGCAGGTATTCCAGAGCCTTCAACCCACCACCTTTACCCCTAAATCCTTAAGGGCTTGGTGTCATCTCTGTCCCAAGGAGTGCCCATCCTTGGAGCCTTGTGTGACTGCTTGCAGCTACACAGATGCAGAGCTTAGAGCATTCCCTGGAACTGCAGCCACTCTGACTGGCTGGAATTCCAAAGAACTCCTCAGCATGCAGGGCTGCAGCTCGTAAGCACGTTGTGAAATGTCTGATGGGTTCTTCTGCCCAGTTGTCTGCGCTGTTCTGAGTTCTGCACTGACTGAGGCACTTGTGAATCACCAACTGATCAGTATCAGCAGAGTGTTTTGAAGCACACTCACACATTTTATTTGCCCAAAGGCTGCAGTGGTTCAAGTGTCTCAGCCATCCAAGAGACCTCATAAAACTGGTTTTGGACTCTTGGCTTGCTCAGTAGTAGTCCAAGGGTAAATCCTGCCCAGTCACGGTGAGTGTAGGTGTTAGGAGAGATGTTCTGGCAGGGAAGAGGACATCTCAATAAGTGGAACTGCTAAAGAGAGCTCTTGCATAGCTCCACTGACATGGAACTGCCATGTCTTGGTCCTGGGGGAGTGACCACAACTGTGCCATTGGTGTGGCAGGACAGAGTCTGCAAGAAACGAGACAGGGTCTGATTTATCACAGAAATTCCCCTCTAAGGGCATTTCCCCACCTCTTGTTTTGTGTCTCCCCATAAGGCAGAAGTCCCTTTCAGGCTGTGTGTGTGGACTCTGCATGAACCAACTTCAAATTTTCCTCTCATTTAAAATTTGCACAGACATTTGCAAGGAGGAGATGGGAATAAAGGATGATTTAATGCTGAGATTTTCCTGTGGGACACAGACCACCCCTGAGAAAAATCTGTACATAAACTCCTACATCCAGAACTAAAGGGTGGAATCGGGGTGTTCTGCAAGAATTAATTAAATGTTTGATTTCTAAATTCTTCCCCAGACCTGTCCTTCAACAACATTGAAGTAATTGAAGGCCTGGATACTCTTGTCAAACTGCAGGACCTCAGTCTCTACAGTAACAGAATATCGAAAATTGAGCACATGGATGCATTGCAAGAGCTGCAGATTTTCTCCATAGGGAAGAATAACCTGACCATTCTGGAAGATGTGAGTGTTCCCTGGCTTTGCAAATATTCCCTGTTGAAGGATCAGATATTCTAAAACTGGCATTTGCCACTGTGTCCAAGCCCCTCCTTCGGTGATAAAATTCTCCTTAGGATTTCTGAGTAGTCTGAGCCATGGTTTTGGTCCTCTGGTGTTAAGTGCTTACTGCAGCCATTTTTCTTGTAGATTATTGACTCGTGGGAGCTCAGTTCTGTGACTGCTCTCAGCCATGGCAAAATTCCTATTGGCTCCCATGAAAGCTAGAAAAGGAATAAGTGGCTACATATTACATATATAAAGGGGGGGAGACTAGGATTTATTTGGGGTTCTTTTGAGGGCATCTTACCAATTTAAGACCTGTGATTTGTGCAGCCCATCTGCCTTCTCTCTCCACCCATTGTCTAGATATTCCCAACATGAATTTAAGTATTTCCCTTCCCAAAACCATTAGAAACTCATAATTGACTGTCGTGCGAATTTGGCAGCGGAGCAGAATGCATAATATTGCAACTCAACGGTAATAAAAGCAATAAATTCCAAGGCTGTGCTTCCCCAGCAGTGGGAAGTACAGAGCTCTTTCCCTTTGGCACAGGTTGTCTATCTCAGGAGGTTAAAAAACTTACGGACACTGAACCTGAGTGGGAACCCTTTCTGCAGAGAAGAGCACTACACGCTGTTTGTTGTTGCTTATCTTCCAAGCCTGGTGTACTTGGACTTCAAGCTCGTGAGAGACTCCACGGTGAGATTTCTGCATTCCCTGATTGGGAAATCAGGCAGCAGCATCTTACAAAGCCTTCACTTTGTTGGTGTGCCAGCAATATTCCAGCACTGGGGGCAGGTTCCCTGCAGAAATCAGGCTCACAGAAACACACAGTGTTTATTCTGCCTCCACATAACAGCTGTGAACCTGTAGGCCAAATTCTGTCAAATCTGACAGAGAGGTAGAGGTGTCAGAAGCATGATGTCTTCACAGATTTTGTGAAAATCAGCAGCTGTGTGTGGGAGAGGGGCCGGGTTCGTGTTGCCACAGAGAGGCTGCAATGTGAGTGCAAGTCTCCTTAGAGAATCTCAGAGGAAATCAGTCTTGAGACATGGATCCAGGGAGAAGGAGCCTTGGTGGTCCTGCTGCTCACAGAGTGATTTGTTTCCATAGCAAACTGACAATCCAGGCAAGCAGGTGCCTGGATGCACTTCCCACTTTTGATTTCTGAGAACGAGACACTTCATCCTCAGCAGTAACCTGTGGAACTGCTTTATCATCCCAGGGCTCAGAGGAACAAAGACAGGGTTTTTTGTTCAGGGGTTTTGGGGTTTTTTTGTTCAGGGGTTTTGGGGGGTTTTTTTAGTAACCAAAGAACGTGATTAATTGTAAATTTGCTTGGCACAGAGCAGGAGCTGTACTTGGAATGTACATTGCTTTTAACGTAGGACTGGAAGGGCTTTCCAGGTCAGGGAATGCAGTCCCTGCTCATCAGGGACGTCAGAGAATTGCATACTTAAATTTGTCAAGCTTCAGTTTCAAGCTAATGAGGTTCTTGCCCCTGGTACTACCTTGCCATCCACTCCTCCAAAGAGCCTTCTCCACCCTAGAAAATGTATTAACCTCCCTGACTGATCAAATTGGAGCTCAGATTCTAGAAGTCAAAATAGAACTTCCTGCTAAAAGAGGGGAAAAAAAAAAAAACAACTCTAAAGATGAGAAAATGGAGAGAGGGACTGAATTATCTCAGTTGCATTGAATGCAGAAACAGAGTAATAAACCAGCAAAAAAATTGGATGAGGATTAGATTAGAAACTTCCTAAGTAGTTTAATAAAAAGCCCGTGAGGAGATGGAGATGCAGATGCCACTCTGGTGCGTGTTCTAGAAAGATCAGTTCCTTATGCCCAGACTCGTTGAGCGATGTTGGATAATCTAATGCAAATATTTCATTTCTGTTTCTCAGAGAAAAGCTGCAGCTTTGAAGTATCAAAATCTTACAAAGCCATTGGAACAAGAGGAGGCTCTGGTCCTTGCTCTGCAGGAGAAAGAAGAAGCAAAGCAGAAAGAGCTGGAGTACCACCAGGTAAGTTTTCTTTGCCTGGTTGTGTGCTGTCTCAGGAGAAAGAAGCACAACACATACTGATTTGTCTTTTCCCTGCTCGAAAACTTAATGAGAGGTTAACATCAACTCTGCTAAAACTAAGACTGGGATTAATCTCTGTGATCTCTGAATCTTATCTTTTGGATGGAAACAGGAACTGCTGTGGAATACACATGACGTGGGGGGAACATAATTCTTTGGGTTGAACAATGAAACTACAGATAGAGACCCTGCAAAGCTAAATAGTAAATCATACCCAAGGAGTTTATCAGCCTGATGTGAGGTTCAGAAAATTGCAGGGAAATTACAGAGGGAAATGTTAACATTTTCATGGTGAAGTAACTTTTTTTTCTCTCCTTCACTCTAAGTCAAGCTTTTCATTAGTTTTATGGTTAAACTCTCCAGGACTTTTGGAAGATCACTGTAGTCCTGTGACCTGACTGGGTGGAATGGTGCTTTCAATTGTAGCCTGGCTCTGTATTCCAGACCTTTAGAAGATTGGAGTGGCTTAAGTTTAGTGTTTAGTGTTTAGTGTTTAGTGTTTGGTGTTTGGTGTTTAGTGTTTAGTGTTTAGTGTTTAGTGCCAGGGAGGATGCCTGCAACTCTTCCCTCTGTCCCTCCCCAACGTTCACCCACTCCTTATCTGAAAGGCTAAATAGCCTTGCAATAAGTGCAACAAGTGTTTGTATGTGATAATGTCTTAAACTGGCAACTGGCAGAGGTTGCCCAGAGAAGCTGGGGCTGCTCCATCTCTAAAGTGTTCCAGGCCAGGTTGGAGGGGACTTGGACCAACCTGGGAGAGGGGAAGGTTGGGTGTGACTGGACAATCTTTAACGTCCCTTCCAACCCAAACCGTTTTATGATTCTGTGATCTGATACAAGATTAACCAGTCTTTTCTACCCTTAGGCTACAGAGTTGTAGCAGCAGAGCCCCCGGGATGGGTTTCACTCCAGTTGCAAGGTGCTTTCATGGCTTGGTTGGTGCTCCTGCTGTGTTCATGGAACGGTGTCTGCACCAATGTCTCTGCTGAGGTGCTCATAGGAGACACATCCTGAGGACTGGCAGCAGGCTGGCATCTTTATTTTACTTCTTTTTCTCTGTTTCTCTTCAAAGACAGCCTTTGTTGAGTACCTGAACGGATCGTTCCTGTTTGACAGTCTGTATGAAAACGATAGAGAAGCTGCCAAACTGGCTTCCCTCCCTGGAGTGGAGGGCCTGCTGCAGGCATATCCTTCCTGGGTTTGGAATACCTACAGCTGAAAGGTAAAGCCTTGAGTTAAGAAGGAAGTGCATCCACGGGGACTCTTCATCTGTTGCTTTTGTCCAGAGCTGAAAGCTACATTGATCTAAGATCTGAGACAGTCTGTGTTCAATTTTGGAATGGTCCCAAAAATTACACTACAAGGCTGTGAGACCACTGACAGCTTTAAGGCTTGATATCCTGTGAAATACGAGGGCTCCAAACAAATGGTTTATATTACTGGCAAGCTGGCCAGCCCAGCTTGAAACATCCCATTTGTAAAAGCGCTCGTTTCTATCCCCAACAGGTCATGAGATCCCAGCGTTTTAAATTCTCCCCGTTGTAATTACCATCTTCCTTTTCCTTGCCTCGAATCAAACACGATTTCGGCAGCCTCCTTTCCTGACCCTTCAAGAATCAAGACTTTGTACTTTCTTTAAGTCTGGAATCCACTTAAAGTTTCAAATGAGCTGGAAGATAAATCTCTGTCGGTTAGATTGTAAGAGCACAGTGGCTAAAATCATGTTGAAATTGAAGTGGTAGGAGATAGGAACAGACTAATCAGAATGATACAAGTCGCATATCTCACAAGCTGCCAGAACTGGCAACGTGAAGTTTCCAGGCCAGCACATTTTTCTGATCATTGCTCCTACACGGGGGAGCAGAAAGCAGACACTTTTTTTTCTTTTTTCTTTACTCATTCAGATTAATAGAGTATTGTCAAGGCCAGTAACTTGACCTTCCTTAAAATTGCATTACACTGTTGGGGAAAAATGCATCACAGCCTAACTACAATAGACTCCAGAAACAATTCCATTGCCAAGATAATAGCAGAAGAAAAATTGACGTTATTTTTTGCGATGCTACCGAGTCAGTAGTTTATTCTGTGCTCTAGCTGTGGGCTCCAGAGCTGTATTTATTAACTACACAGGCACTGTATTCACACTTGTGAAGACAGATAGGGTTGTAGGTTTCCTTCTGCTGCCGTGTCAGAAGAGTCAGACAAGTGAATGTATTTTCTTCTCTTCCTCAAGGCCTTTTTTTCCCCCCTCAAGTTGCCACAGCTTTCTCTGTACCCTGAAGGCAGCAAAATCCTCTGCATAAAACGTGAATGGGTGACCCAGTCCTGCCCCAGACAGAATATTTGGCAGCTCCCAGCAAGAACCACAGAGTTTACATAAAAAAGTAGCTCGTAGCTCTTGTTGCTCAGGTTTGCAGAGGCAGAAGGAACATAATGTGTTGCTCCACTGAACAAGCAAAAAAACCTTGACTCTTCTGTCACATACAAGAAGGAGTTTGTCTCAGTTTGTGAGAACCTGTATAAGTATGGACTGGAAGAGTACGAAAAACGAGAAGTTGAAGTCTCTAAATTCTACAGAAGACTCCATGAAATTCTGGCAGTCAACCAGCAAGAAAGCAAGAGAATAATCTCAGACTTTGAAAGTCGGAACCAAAGGGTAATGTTATACTTTTGTTTGTTTGATACGTGATTTCTTTATAAAAAAAAAAGGGGATTTAAATTTCTACCCTTTGGGCAAACTACAGCCAGCTAACACAGCCTTTATCTGTACTGGAAATTTAGTGTAGAACAAAATTAATGTGTCATAATGTTATCATCTATAAAGGTAAAGGTCCTTCAAGGTTTTACAGAAAAATGTGGCTAAACAGGGTGGGGTTTTTTACTTCTATTTTTTCCCATTCAGAAAAGTTACCAATATTTGAGAAAATGGAAATGCTCAACCTTTATTTTAGTTTAAATATATTTTATAAAGTTGATTTATAAGAGATAGATGGACAGATAGATACATATTTACTGCTCTTCCCCTTCTTTTTGAAGCCTCCAATAGCTCGTCCTTCACTGAAAAATCAGGAAGAAAAGGAAGGAAATTGCAGGGCATTCAGTTTATTTTCAAGTAATTTTCTGCTTCAGTTCATTTTCTCAACAAGGGCTCAAAGAACTATAACCAAAAAAAAAAAAAAAATTAGAGAAAGTTATTTCAATGTATTTCTAGTCCTTTAAAGCAGAAACTCTCTCTTTTCATTCTGCTCAACTACAGCCACCCATTGTGGCTGCTCAGGGCGTAGCTTCTAGCTGGATCCCTTTCTAACCATGTATAATAGATGGATCATGATTTTGTTTCCACCACAGGANTGCCTATCCATCAACTTTGAAAATAAAAGAAAAAAAAAAAAAAAAAAAAAAAATCGGGAGGGCTAAAGCCTGGTGACACTGTCAGCTGAGAGAGCAAGTCCCTGACAAGTGACACCAGCAGAGTCAGGAGCTCTGGAAACCAGGTCACTTTTCTTTCAGAGCCTGTCACAGGCTGACAGCTGCTGAGTCACTCTGCTCTGGGGCCTTGCCCCTTGCTGACTCATGGTGGAAATCTGCATCCAGCAGCTCGGGGAGTTGGCAGCGCTGCCAGAGCCACAGAACTGCAGCGGGGTTTGGGTGGGAAGGGGGCTCAAAGATCATCTCCTTCCAGCCTGAAGTTTGAGGTGAATATTTGGTTAAGTTGTGCTTGAATTCTCGCTGTATCTTCCGTGAGAAAAGCCCTAAACCGGCACAACAAACCCTGTAACACCTCCAAAAAACAAAGAAACAGCAGCAGAACCCAAAGGTACACACACAGCTGAGGCTGGATTTTACCCCTTCACCTCTGTCTGGCCTCCAGGCTCAGCTATGGATTGGGCTGCAAGGGGTGACAAGGGGGAATGGCCTTAAGCTGAAGGAGGGGAAGCTTAGATGGGATGTTAGGAAGAAATTAGATTAAATGCTAGGAAGAAATCCTTCCCTGTGAGGGTGGGGAGGCCCTGGCACAGATTCCCACAGAAGCTGTGGCTGCCCCATCTCTGGAGGTGTCCAAGGCCAGGCTTGGAGCCCCCTGGGACAGGGGAAGGTGCCCCTGCCCATGCTAGGGGGTGTGACTGGGTGGTCTTTAAGCTCTTTCTCAACCCAAACCATTCTGGGATTCTGGGAGTCTCTGTAAACAGGACACAGGGCCCAGCATGTCAGTTTTCATAGAAATATTCGAGGAGTTGATATCAAAACCGAACACGGTGTTTTAACATCCTTTCCCCATCACTTAAAACTGCTGGAGGAGTTCAAAAGGCACGGAGGTCCCAGCAGACTGCAGTCTGTGAGCTGTTCTCAGGGCTGTTTGTCTGTCTGTAATCCTTTCATGGAAACTTGGGTAACCTGTAAAATCACTGCGCTCTCTGAAGTTGCTTACAGAGGATTAAAGGCCTTGAACTTTGAAGTTATTGCTCCCAGAGGTGCAGCTTGAGTGGCTCTGGAGCCTTTTGTGCCTTCTAACCTGTTTACATTAGAGAAGACACCTTGCTCTCCCCTTCCCCCTTTTAACACTGCAAAGTTTGGGTAATCCACCCCATTTCCACACACAAGCCTTGGCAGGGGTTTTTAAGAGAATTCGTTATTTCACCCCCTTCCATTCCCTCTCAGGAGAAGTGGATTAGACATAATAAAACATAGATATATTTCCTCCTTTTTTAAACAGTTGATTGTTAACTGATTTTAAACAGGCTTGAAAATAACAAGTTCAGCACAAGAGGATTTTTTTTTTTTGATCCGAGAAAACATAAATCTTGCCTGATACAAAAGTGACGTCAATACATAATTCTGAAGGACAATAAATCCTTGCTGTAAGAGGAAGGCAGGCAATGATAGGTATTCCATACTCAGAATACTAAATCCTGACCCTACTGGAAGTCAGTCAAGATTCTCCTTGGCAGGAAGTGGATCAGGATTTAGGCCTGCATTTCTTTCTCTGAAGCAATTGTTCATTTCTTCTTCACAGACAGCGATGTCAAGAATTAAATATTGTTCTTTTTGGTTTTTTTATTCCTTGAAATGAAGGGGAACCATAGTTGGGAGCATTAGAAGGAGCAAAATCTTCTGCTGAGTGGAGGATGAGGGAGCCTTTTCCCAATCCTCCTGCAGTAACAAACCTCAGCACCGTTGACTACCCACGGTGTAAATCTGAAGACTTCCCTGAGTCATCACATTTCATTCCAGCTAATCAGCAGCGGGAACTTGCCTCACACACACACACACACGTAACAAGTTAATTAAATTGCGATGGAGTGCTGAACACAAACTCTAAGTAATTCATGTGTCTCTGTGTTTAGAGGCTGGATGAGCTTCATCAGGCCTGCAGTGGTGATATTGCTGAGTCTAAAAGAGCCCAGGCCAAGGAGCACATCCATCAGCTGTGGGATGCACTCATGACCTTGGAAACGCTGGTATCCAACGACCTGGAGGTGAGAGCCAAGCTCACACCTGTGAGACATCACAGCCAGAACATGGGGAGGGAGGGGAGTCACTCCTCTGTCACTGCAGCCCTGTGCAGCAGCTTACTCACAAGGAGGGGGGGCACAGGAAAATGTTTTGTCTCCATCTTATTCTTTCTCTGCTTGGAGTTTCCACTCAGGAAAATGTTTTGTCTCCATCTTATTCTTTCTCTGCTCAGAGTTTCCACTCAGGAAAATGTTTTGTCTCCATCTTATTCTTTCTCTGCTCGGAGTTGATGGGGGTGAGACCAGGCCCTGGATGTCGATACCTTTTCTGTTCCTCAGAGCAGAACACAGTATGCCCATCACATCTATCCGAGCTGGTTTCCCACACTTTAGAGGCAGGGAGGTTGTGCAATCATTTTCTAGGTCTGCACAAGTCGCTGCATAGCATGGGGTATGCATTTGGAATTCTAGAGGTGTCATTCTTTGAAGCTGATCTTTGCTATAAGATTACACGCATTCCTGCTCAGCTTGCTGCATTTGCTTGCATAATAGCTGCCTTTTGCTCCCCAGACTTTTCCTCAAAAACTAGGGCAGGGCTGCTGATGTGCATCTTCGTCGAAGGAAAAAAAAACCCAAAGTAATCTGTTTAAAAATGAGCAGGCAGGAGCTGTGGCCTGTGTGCAGCAGTTTAATTTTGCGAGCATGGATGGCAGGAAGCAGCAGCTCAAAAATGGACCCTCACTGCATCAGGATTGTGCCTTTTTAATGTTTTCTGAGTTGCAATCACCGATGGGATGAGCAGAAACATTTCTCCCCGTGTGCCCTGCTGGATTTGCAGGATTCAGGTACCAAAACATTTAAGTGCAAACACTTCACAGATTCTCCATCAGCCATTTCTGAGAGAGGGAACAGGCAGGTGCAATTTTAATTTCTGAGGACTAACCCAAGAGCTGCAGTAAAGCCCAGGCAGGGCTTGTGCTTCTGATAAGAGGCTCTTCATCCAGACAAGGACAAGGAGGCTGCAGATGGCAGGCTGTGGGAATACAGCCCTCTCTAGACATTGCTTAGCTGAGGGTAACAAAGGAGCCCCTGGCTTACTCCAGACACTGGGTAAAGGTAATATTCAGTCAACTTCCCTCCAATAAACTGATTCTGATTTTCTGTCCCTGAAGAAGGGAAGAAAATTTTGCAGCACTTTGAAAACACTTCAAATGCTCGAGGCAGTTCAGTTTCTGACTGTGCTAATAACAGCAGTGAGTCCAAATTACAATAAATTGTAGATTCCTCCTAGACTCCCTGACTCCCTTTTATGTTTATGCAAGTTTTCATTGTGATATTTCCTCTTTTTCCCCTCTGTTAAGGAACTGTTACAGGATTTTAAAAGAAGCATTGATGTCATAGCGTCAACATTCACTGAAAACATTCAGGGGATATATCCTTTTCACAGTATGTTGGTCTGGACCTCCCAGCCATGCAGCTACACCTCACCTCTAAGTCCAAAAATGAGCCACTGGTGTAAAAACTTTTTTTTTTTTTTTTTTTTTAAATCAACAGAAAATATTTTTTTCCCAGCTTTGAGGAATGGTCATTTAAGGTGCCCACCCCTTCTTTATGTGGAGACTCTGGAGACCAAAGAAAGATCTAAATTCTACTGTGCTGAAAGTCTGTAGGATTTAGGCAGCTTTCATCCTGTTGGGAATCTTCCTTTCTTCTCCATGCAGAGAAGACAAAACACAGGGAAGATCTGGTTAGACTTTTTTCTAGGTACATTCCTGCCATAGCAGTCAATTAAATATCTCCAATTCTCATTGAAATGTCTTTAAATGCTGTTCATTTTTGTATTTTTGATGTGTGCTGAAAAAAAGTTATAAGAGAATACCGAAGTGCTTCAGTGGCAGGTCACAGTGCTTTAAATCTAGAACTCTGATGGCCTGGTACAAGTAACTGCATTGCATTCCGAGCTTGGCTTTTACCTCTCCCAATCTCCCTGGCAATCCCAGGTCCTCTCTCAGTCCTCTCTCATATTTGGCAGTAAAGATGAGCCTCAGTGGGTGATTAAGAACTGAAGGTGTGCATGCTGATATCCTGACACCACAGCAGCTTCTGGGAGCAGCCAGGCTCGTTTCTGCAGAACCCCCCTGTGCAGACACTCGGTCCCAGTTACGGGAGGACATTTAATCTCCACAGATGAGTGGTGTGCTCAGCTTTTTCCTTAACCACGTTCTGTACGTTCAGCCAGTGCAGGGACCTGGAGAATGAGCACCATAAAAAGCTGGTGAAAATTGTCATCGCCGCCCTGGAGAAACTGGAGGAGAAGGAGTTTGAAGAGGAGATCCCAGATGATATTCAATGGGTGAGGGCACCAAAACAATTCATCTCTGTGAGGGAGTAGGCAAGAAAATGGAGCCATAGCCTCTTCTGTGAAAGGACAGGATTTCCAGGAGGCTCAGTGCTGCCAGAGCCGTAGCTGAACCACAGCAAAACCTCCTTCCTAGAGGGTCCAGCTGCTTGGCTGAACTGTGGTGCCTCCAAACATCTCCACTGGCTAGGACAGGTGATAACTGCACTGCAGGTTTCCCTGGGCACTGCCAGAGCTGGTGGCAGCAGCCCAGGAGAGGTGCTGAGGAAATCTCTGTCCTGCCTCCAGGACAACTCACTGCTCTGGCTGATTTCCAGACACTCGGGCAGCATCTTTGCTGCACTCCCTCACAGCTGGTTTTGTTCAGACTCTCCCTGCTCCCTCAGCAGAATCCCAACACTGCTCTGGATTTCTTGTACCGGGGCTCTGTTTGCCTCAGTGATTTCAAAATCCCTTCCTGGAGCTCCTGAGCCTATGAGCTGATCTGGAGGCAGGACCTGACCCTTTAAATGAAGCCTTCCACCAAGCCCTCAGTCTTGCTGTGCAAGCAAAGATCCCAGGAGCCTTTCCAAAAGCACCAACATCGTTGCAGTGCTCCACTCAGCAACGCTGCTGCCCTTTTTGCCTCCATTATTCCTTCATTTAGTGGCTAAATTACTTGAATTTGCATTAGCTGTGGTTTTGCTCTGTCCAGATTATCCCAGCCCCCTGTCACTCCAGGTAATCAAGAGCTGACAGACACAAAGCAGACCCCCGAGCCCCCGGGGGAGCTGCTGCTTTATGGCCTGTGCAGATGGTGGCAGTTCCGCACCGCTGCCACGCACCCATTTTGCTTCACTGCCATCCATTCCCACGGAGAAGGGAATTCATTTGCCCAACAGCTGCACTTGGCTGCAGGAGGAGACTCATTATGGGTTAGCGAAGCCACCCTCCATTTAGAGCCACGAGGGAAGTCACGGCTTCCATTAGAAGCTGGGACTCTCCAAAAATGAAGATTTACAGCCAGCGCCAGCAGCGCAGGAATCCCTTCCAAGTGTGATTTTCCATTTCCAGGCATGCTGGAGCACATACAGCCTTGTTTCAACACCAGCTGCACAGCAGCCCTGCTTGCACTGAACTCCCCATTCCAGCACGTGGGGCAAAGGGTGCTGCCTCTGTTTCCCCACCTGTGTTGGGGATAATGTCCCATTACACCGTAGCAAGGCCAAGGGTAAAGCCTTGCATTCATCCTGACGAGCAGGGATTGGCCAGGGTGAGAGAATTTCTCCCTCTGAGCACTGCTGTGCTGCTCGTTCATGGCGTGCTCACCCCCTCCTTCCATCCGGTCACGTTACCCCCCAGCTCCTCGTGAATAAAAAGACCATTGTCAACGCCATGCACGTGTCCCACGGCATCCGCCTGCAGAAGATTGATAAGCGAGAGAGCGACATGCTCTGCAACACCTACCAGTGGCAGATCTCAGTGACAGGCAAGGTAAGAGACCCTCACACTCAGGGGGATGGGGCACAAACAGGTCTGGCCCAAGTGGCAGGGACGCTGAGGAGAGCCCTCTGTGCTCCAGGGACCTTTGACACGCCTGCAGATTCACTGCTTGGTTTCAATCTGTCCAGGCTTTCCAAAACGAGAGCGACAGAAACCGCGCCTGTATCAAAAAGATCATTTGCTTCATCAACAGTCTGCAGAAGGAGCTGGTCACACAGTGATCCTGGAGCCTACAGAATAGGGCAGGGCAGCTGCCTCAGCTGGGGCACACAGGACAGCCCCCAGCAGGAACAGCTGCCTCTCTGTGCCCAAGCTTCCTGGGACATGTCAGACCAAACGCATATTTCTTCCATGGCACCATGAACCGCAAATAAAAGCAATTTCTTGACTCTGGAAAAGCATCCGAAGCCCTGTCTCTTCCATCACATTGGCACGAAGCCCGTGCAGACGACTCAGACCTGGTCACAAGGGGTTATGGATCAGCTGTGAGCTGATTGAACCAAATCATCGTGGCATATCATGCCTGAAAGCTTCGGTACCTGCGAGCACAGTGGCAGGAACCTGTGAGCTGCTGGCACGAGGCAGCAGCTCGGGAGAGGAGCGCTCTCCATCAAACCACCCCCGAGATAACAGCAGGTTTCCAGCTCAGCAAGCACAAGGCTGGCGGGGGCTCCGTATGCCTGGGAGCCTCATTTCCTCACCCCTTCTCGCAGGCGGCTTTCTGCAGCGTGAGCAGAGCAGCCCCCAGCCAGCAGGAAGGGAAATCAATGGTTCCACAGGAGCTCACGCGCCGCCGCTCGCGACAGCCGAGCGAGGAGTCATTAATTCCCCTCCTTGCTCGGTGACAGCCCGTGCCACCTCGCTTGTGGCCAGCTCCTGAGGAACGCTGCTGGCTGGGGCGCTGCTGCTCCAGGCAGGCAGCAAGGAGAAGGTGGGAAGGTTAAACGAGAGGGTGGGTGGCTGTGCGTGCACGCCGGGGACACAGCGGGACTCGGCAAAGCCCGTGGCTGGTGCTGCCTGTCAAACACAGATTCAGCTCATCGTGCTCTGTGCTTCTGAAGATGGCTGGAGCCCAGATTTTACCCCTCTTGCTCCAAGACTACACAGTTGTCTCCTTGCTACCTCCTCAGCTGCACGGAGTGGTTCACACAGTAGTTAGTGTCTGCTCTGGTCTGTGATTTTTAAGAGCTGGAGCCATCGCAGCAGCTGCCCACAACCTGGCAGCTCAGGACCCACCTCACAGTTTGGTGACTAAAACAAAGACACACAGCTTTTGGTACCTCACAGGGGCGAGTCTTTAATGGAACACAGAGACCTTGGTGTTACAGACAGGCACGCCGAGGGATGAACAACAGATGCAGTGGAGTCTGTTTTCAGATTTCCATAACAAGTGTGTGTCAGGAGCTGGCAGCTATGAAGACATGTGGCATATGCTGGGTATGTCTGTGCCGTGCCCTGCCCAGGAAGCTGTTTCTTCTGTGGGAGCTCCTCTGATGAATTACAGACACCAGGAAAGGACAGAGCTGCTGGCTTGGGGATTCAGAGGAAACTCACCTTGACCTTTCCCTCCTTGTGTGCTGCATTGCAGCAGGCAATCCAATGTGAAGAAGAGTTACCCACAAAACCGCAGCGCACGACGCTGATCCCAGGAAAAGTGGGAACGGCAGGAAGGTGGCCACCACCCCCTGGATCAGGCCAGCACTTCCCAGCTGAACGTTTTCTTTCTGTGTCCTGCCCAGCTGCCTCAGTCCTGCAACAGCTTGTGTTTTACAGTCGAGCTCTCTGAGCAGAGGTGAACAAAGAGAGTCCCGGCTGCCGTGCGAGCACGCAGCTCACACAGGTCGTAGTCGTGGGCCCACTCCACGTTGCCCCAGCGCCGAATCTGAAGGAGAGGAGGAACAGAGATTACACTCAAAGCACCTCAGCAACTCTCAGCTTCCCGCCTCGTGTTCGTGAAGCCCACGTAACCCTCCCCTCCCAGGAACAGAGATGATCCTCGACTGCTGAGGCAGGGATATCTGGAGATGAGGATGTGCTTTATCTGTACTGGGGTCTGAGGCAAAGCCTCTTAATGGGAGGATGAAAAGATTCCCAACTTCAGCCACTTTTGGGACAAGGAGAGCTTCACACCGGGCTAATTTCCAGCAAGTTTGATATCTTGGTGTCTACCAAAGCCTCCAGGCTGGATAACCCTCAGCAGGAGAAGCCAGCCACAACTTTGCACTTCAGATTAGAGAGGGAGAAAAGCAGCCATCTGGGCTCTGTGAAAAGAAACTGGCAGCCATGGGAGCACTCTGGGCTGCTGTGCCTGTGGTGTTACTCTGCAGCAGCACGCTCCAAGCACTCTCAGACAGGGAGACTGGTGGAGTGGAACGTCTCCTGCTATAGCAGCCACTTCCCTTGCCAGTTATTTGTGGTGGGGGATGCATTTGTCATGCTGAGATTATTGCTATTTGAATTATAGGGCTGTTTTGTAACATAATTTACCTGGTATTCTTCCTCCAGGCGAGACAGAAGCACAGCTTTCTCTACTGTAATGTGCCTGTCAATCAGGCTCATGGACAGAATCAGCGATTTCAGCTGGGTGATTACAAATTCTATACCTGCAAGGGAATAACCCAAACCAAACGAGATTCATGGCTGAATTCAGCATTACAGCAGCATCTTCACAAGCTCTGAAGAGACAGGCAGGCTGTGGTACCCCCTCGGGGAGGGCAGTGATCCTCCCACCTGCACCTGGGCACTCAGATCCGTGGCTAACAGCAGGCACAGAGCAGTGTGCTGGCCCTGCCACCGCGGTGACAAAGGCCATGCCCTGGACACCACCTCCTTTTATTCTGCCACAACCCTTCCCCGTGCAAAGGGAAGAGATATATCCATCCAGGCTCAAGCGTTCTGTGTCCTTTGTGGGTTTCACTGCCTGCTGCTCATTCAGGTCTGGAGCAAAGCAAAGCTCCCTTCATTTCTTTATCTTACGGTGTCATTCAGACGATTCAGGCAAGATTAAGTGGGATATAAGGATGAAAAAGTTAAGGACAGTGCACAGTGTGGGGCACTTTGGAGTACTAAGCCCGATTTCTTTTCCTGGTAACAACAAAGCTAGGGATTAAATCATTAGAAGGTTTGGCATTAAAGAAGTTATTTGTGCTAAGGTAGAGCAAGCAGCTCATGGGACAGCACAGTCAGATCCCGAGCACCAGTGGCACTGAAGAGAATCCCTGCCTGTGACAAAAAGCAGGTCAGGGCCTGGCCTGCAGATTTAAAACATAAACCTCCACATTTGGAGCAGGAGAGAAGAACTCCTGCTCCATTAGTCACTCTCCTGCCCCTGGTGGAGAGAGCCACCTCCTCGCTGGCCCAGCCCCGCTCACCTTGCAGGGCCCACATGTTGTAGGATGCCAGGTGGCTGACGAAGGTCTCCTTGGTGCTGGCTGGAATGTTTGGCCCCAGGATGCTGGTGGAGGAGCCAATTGTCACGTTGTACCTGGAATGATCACCCAAACCCTTAGCAAAGCCCAGAGGAAAGGCCCAGGGCTCGTGGGCTCAGCAGGGCAGGGCCTTTAGCAGCCAGGAGCCCTCGGAGCTCTCACCTTTTCTCAGCCCAGGCGACCACGGGATCCCATTCGTTCTTCTGTAGTTCTGCCAAGGCTGCAGGCTCCTCCACACGATAGCTGGGACATCAGGGAACAAAACCACACTGGATGGTCACTCCCGGGCTGGGACACACCTCTGGGAAGGACACTGACCCCACCAGACCCACAGAACAATCCCCCAGCTCTTCCCCAAATTCAGTGCTTGTTGTTATTCCAGGAAGGACAATTCTGTCCTACCACAAACCAGAGCAGTGAACCAGCCAGCTAAAAACTGCAGGCAGCCCCAAGCCACAGCAGTTAGGGGAGGATACAAACCCCACTGCAGCTCTGTGTGGGGTCACTCCTGCTTCTCCTTGCCCAGTGGCTCAGCTCTGCATTGCCTGCCCTCCCAAGGGGAGGCGGGGGAAGCCTGTTCCTCTCTCTCCATGGGAACTGTGCAGCTGCCACTGGAGGCTGGGACAGGAGCCTGGGCCTGAACAGGCTTGATCCTGCAGCTCACAGGGACTTTAAGAAACGAAGGGCATTTTGGGACTGGTACTGGCACAGGAATACCAGAGACTGGCTGACAGATCCCCACAGGCCCTTCAAAGATACTTTATTTTCTCCAAGATCTTCATTTCCCAATGCTCTCACCCTTGCCCAGCATAGAGGCATCCAAAACAGAGTTCAACAGAGGAGCAAATCCAATGCTCCTTCTTTGGGTGCACAGACTCCAAGCAGGTTTGCACATGCAGGACTGATCTAAATCAATTCAAACTCTCAGGCAGAAACCAGATCAAAGCCGTGCCGTGACTGGGTGAGAGCAGATGTCTTCCCTCACTTTACCCAACCCTCTTTCCAAGCTCCTGCTGGGCCCCCATCTCGTACCAGACTGTGTCTGTCTCCAGGAACTTCACAGCTGCTCGGATCAGCTGCGTTTTGTTTCGCTGTGTGGGATTGTCCAGCGCCGTGTTGCACAGAGTGGTCTGGGGACAGAGGCAGTTGAAAGTGCTGTTATTCCAGGCTGGAAAAAGCAGCAGCTTGCAGGGTGCAATGCCAAGAAGAAGCAGAGAGATTCGTGGCAGATGAAGAGCTGAGGGGTGCAGCGCCACAGAATGACTCACGTCATGGGTACGTTCTCAAATCTTTCAGAATCTCTGGAAACAGCCCATTAAGCAGCAGGGAGGAAGGGCCATGGACTGCTCCAGAGCTCACTGTTTGCTCCTGCCCCTCGCTACTCCCAATGACACTGTCCAGCCCCTCCTCAAGTTTCTCCAGTGGCACAGATTCCCTCTAGACAGGCACCCAGCCAGCCCAGAGAAAGCCCCAACTTTCTGCTCACTAGGAGCAGGACGGGCTGTTGCCTCCACATTCTGCACCGGAGGGTCTCAGCATTGCTCCCCGTTGTGCTCACCAGGTGCATGGTGTAGAACTTGATGGTGTCTTTCTGGGAATCCCACTCCGTTGCCACTGCGATGGCCAAGGCCTCGCTGGGGACAGTGAAGAGCTTGGCCTGGGGCGTTCTCAGCTTTCGGTGGTCCAGGTTTATTTCAAAGCCTCCTGGGGAATCAGAGTAGAAATCCTGGGGAATCAAAGAGGAGCAGGCACTAAGGAACAACAGACAACCCCACAGCGGGAGCGGACGCAGAGCTGGAGCTGACGGGAGCGAGGCAGCAGGAACGCTCAGGTTTCCCACCATCACTTGGTCTTGGAAGCTGCTTCCCACCGTGCAGCCTTGCTGCAGATGAGGAGGGGGCACAGCAGCTGGTGACAAACATGCCCCTAACACAGCCTGGGCTGCAGGTGCCACGCTGATGGCATGGGGTGGTGACACCTGTCCCAGGGAGCAGCCCCTCCGTCCTGTCCCCATCCCATCCCCTGCACTCACCTTCCCCTTGCGAGATGCTCACGTTCTGGTAGAACCTCTTCCTCTCTGGAGACAGAAACAGAGGGGCAAAAAAACTATTCAGAGGGCAAAGAGAGAATGTTCAGCCTCTTCCTCTGCTCCCCATCCCAGCTCAGGACAGAGCTTTGGTGCTGTCGAGGTGGCCTGGCCACAAAAACCCAGCCCTTCATGCACAGTTTCTTCCAGGCTGTGAGCTCCAGGGAGCTCCACTCTGCAGGGAAGCACCAGGAAACTGGGGACAACCACAGCCAGGGAGCAAAGGGAACCAGCTGCACTCCTGCCAGGCTGGGGGCTCAGCTGCCTCAGAGTGTGGCAGGGCGGGTTTCCCAAGCAGATCTGTCCCACCACTCCTCAGGAGTTTTGCTTCAGGGTCAACCTTTCCAAATCCTTCAACTGCAGTGACAAACTAATCCCCGAAGCACACTCAGTGCAGCTCAGGAATACACCTGCCCCACCAACAAGGTGAGCCTGAGGAGCCTTCAGGTCTCATTTTAGGAGCAGCATCCTTTGCTACCAGCACTCCTGACAGGTGAGAGCAGGATTACAAAGGCTCACACCCCTCCCGCAAGGCAGGAAGAATCCACGAGCCATTTCCTTGACAACAGCAACCCCAGGATGAAAATCCCAGACCCTTACATCTGTCTCGTGAAGGACACAGCAAGCAGGTCAGGCTGCAGGTCTGCTGTTCCACACTAAAAAAAGCACATTCCCGCTGGGGAAATGGAAGGATTTGCTCAGGCTCCACGACCTGCGAGCTTCGGGGCCTCAAAAAGTGCCTCAGGCACAGTTTTAAAACCAGATTAAAGCGCGTGTACCCCAGAGGAGCCCCGAGGCTCATCAGTGGCTCCCCAAACCTTGCCACAAGTCACCGCGACTCTGCAGCCTCACCCCCGACAAAATGAGATTAATTTCACTCATCTCCGACCCACACAAAGTCTTTGGACGGGATACGCGGACCAGAACGTTACCTGAGCCCGCTTTCGAGTCCCATTCCCTCAAAATCCCTAAACCCCAACAGAACCAAGTGTGACAGGCAGGTTCAGCACTGGCCGTGCTGCCAGTGAACTCTGCCCGCTCCGAACAAACATTAACGCCACCGAAAGGGCGGCGGGGGGGATGCCCAGCACCGGGGCCCTCA
>VWZN01012245.1:260217-274950 GCA_013396955.1 Regulus satrapa | reverse complement strand
TTTTTTTTTTTTTTTTTTAAATTTTGGGGGTTTTTTGTATCTTTCCACTGTGGGAAAGAAGGCCAAGCAAAATCCGTGTGCACAGAGTGTATTCCAGCCTCTCCCACGCCAGCTCCTTGTTTCTTTTCAGCGCTGCCAAGGTGGTTTTCCAACGTTTGTGCTGCCTCAGTTTCCCCATAGACACGGCTGAACTGTTAGCAGGGGTCTGATGTAGAGTCCTGGGTGTGGATCACCCCACTGGGGGCACATTCCTGACCCAGGGGCTTTCCTCTCTCTGCCAGCAGCTGAGGCTGGGCAGGGCTTTAAGAAATGGGGGCCTGAGAGAAGAAAGCTCATCCCGAAGCTGAGACAGGAGTGGTGGTCTGGAGCGGTCTCGGTGCTGAGTGATGGCTGAAAACCCCTCAGGATTCAGCAGATGCTGAGGGAGAAGCCAGGTAACTGGAGAAGAGGTGCAGCGGGTGTGGGAAGGCGTCACCCCGGGAGCTGCTGGGGCTGGGGAGCTCAGGACACAACTGCAAGGGCAGAGGATTTCAGTTTCTGCATGGAGGGAGCTAAATGCCCAGGAATGGCGTGGGGCTGGGCGCTCGTGTTTTATTGGGAAGCTCCTTGAGTTCTGGCCTTTGCACCAGAACTCCTTCCAAACGCTTTGTTTTGAGCTCAGCCCCTGTGGAAGAGGGGCAAACGTAAATAAAACCTGCTCAGAAATGAGAGTGTCTATTTGTGTAGTGTTTGTGGCTGGTTATAACACTTGTTCTCTTATGTCGGTGTTTTTCTGGTTCCCACTCGAGGTGCATTACTAAGAAGAGCATTTAAATGACTAAAACATTTGCAAAACAACAGCACAATTGTCGAAAAATGCCGGAACATCTAAACTTGAATTTCTATCCTAAAATATCCTATTATTTTCCACTAACTTGTACAAAGATTTTCTAAGGAAATGAATTCTCAAATAACAAAATGCTCTACAGCTCTTGGAGCAGCTCCTTACTCCACACTCTCAGACAGGTTGTACAGCTCCAGGGGCTCCCACATTTAAATATTCTCTGCCCATGGTTGATATTTCTCTGCCTTCAAAGTGTTGTAATGCTGCATTCTTTCGAGATCACTCAGCGCTGAATCATACACCCCATCACTTTAGCAAAAGAACAACCTCATTAAAAAGTAAAAGGTGGCTTTGCCTTTTCATTCTAGATAAACAACTGCAATGGAAGGATGGGAAGTTCAGAGCAGTAAAACAATATAATGAAAAAAAAAATTAGGAAGGCATATTTACCCCTCTACATCGTATTTCACAAAGGAAAATAATCTATTGTCTCTCCAAAAACAATGGCCCTGACTGTACGTGTCCTGTACCAGAGAAAGAACAGCAATCCTGGAATTATTCTAAATGTTTCTCATGCCTATCGAATCCTTCAAGTTACAAGAGCTAAACAAAGACGGCGAATCACACTTTGACCCTTTTAAAAACATCAAAGTGCCTCACTATCAGCCCTGAGTCTTCCTCCCGACCCAACCCTTGGCGATCGTGTTACAGCGCAACTCCTGATTCATAATCTGGCCCGAAACTACAAATTATTTATTGATTCTGCTCGAATATTATCAAGTCCTAAAGAATAATTACTGGTGTAATAGTTAGCCAAGTTGTTATGAGAATTGTAAGCCCTTTTGGTTAATGCATGGCATATGTCTGAGGCATTCAGCTAATTCACATATCTGTCTGCACTATTAATAGAGAAGGTTACATGCCAATTATCCAGGGTTCAATCAGCCTGTTAGGATACAATAGCTGCAGTGTTCACACACTTGATGTGCCACATTCCTCACAGACATTATAAGCAGCTGGTCCAGATAAGACCAGTGGGGCTTTAATATTTAGGAATCACTCCTTCACCCAACCTGCATGGCGATTTTTTTTTTTTTTTATTGTTACTGTGCTTCTTTTGTTACCTCTAATGCCTGCTTATGAATCATTTTTAGATTCAGCTGCGTTGAAGTCAACTGACATTTGAGGAGGGAAAGGGTTGGAAATGGCTGGAGCAGACCCGGGACACAATGGACCCGAGAGTTCTCCAAATTCCCCCAAAGCGGCAGCATTCTGTGTCCTGAGGAGGCATCACATTCCTCCCCATCACCCAAACCTGCGCTGAAAAAAAATAAAGTGCTAAAGGCTTCATCTAGTTTCATTATTTTGCCTGCTTTCCTTAAAAAATAAAAATAATTTAAAAAAAAAAAAGCACCCAACAAAATTAAATTAAAAAACCAACAACAGGACAAAACAACGGTGTTAATTCAGGCTGTGGTTGGTTCTGTATTTTTATCTCACTGTTAGCATTCGGGAGAGAGAACTTCGGGAGAAGTATTGGAGTATTCTGCTCGAGTTCGGCCCAAGGTAGGAAGCAGCATGCAAACAGCCAATTTAGAGTGGCACGTTAGTGAAGGCACTGTGAGCTCGATTGGGGATTTCAGCCCATGAAAACCAGACATTCATCTGTTCCCATGGAGATATTCCTTCTCCCAGTCAATCAGGGAGCTGTTCAGGTCAAACAATAGGCAGTGGTTCCTTTTCTCATCTTACAAACAGATACCCCCTCCTCCTCCTCCTTCTATTTACAGGGATTCGTGATAACATTTAAACACCTACTAACCAGGCAGTAATATTTCCAATGATGAACAAAAAGTGTTGGCTGAGTTGGTTTTTCTCAAGCTTGCAGAAAAATGAATTAAATAAAAATGAGGCTGTCCTGGACTCTCGCTCCCCGCCTGTGCCCTGAACTTTTTTTTTGCCATGATATTTAGAATATTCTGATGGAGATAAAGTTATTTTCACAGGGCTGGAGCATCCTTTGTTGCCAGGCCACTCTAAAAGTGCGTGGGATAATTGTGCAACTTTTTAATTGCCAGAGCAGAGCTAACAGGAAAGCGCCACAGGAAGATGCTGGGGAAGATGCAAAGTGTGATTTCTTACAGAGCCATTAACTAAATCCTAAAAATAAAGCAGCACGTGGAAAGAGTTGTACAGCACAGAGCAGGAGCTGGGAATGATGTTTTTCAACCACGCTGCTCCTCTCACGTGCTCAGAGCAGGCTGAGGGAGGGACACCATGCCAGGGTTGTGGGTGGGAGGTTTCTGAACAGTATTTTTGACAATTCACAATCGTATTTCTGCCTCAGTGGCCCAATAATCTGTGTATTTAGGCATATTGTTATATAACTGTATTTGTAAAAGGTTCTCTTTTTATACGTGTAGCTTAGGAAACCACAGGTGCATTTTCTAGTCTCAAAAAATTCTTACCTTACCGAGGATCAGGTGCTGCCTTTTCCTCTCCCTAAATGCCTCTTTGCAAATGCCCCAGCACCTGAGGGGCAAACTCCTCCACCTGGTGAAACCAAACTGTTTAACACCTTCCCATCCCTTGCTGACAGTCTCCGAACCCCCGGATCATTTTTGGCAGAGCTGTCCTCATTAATTTTTGATTCATTCACCAGAGCGATGATTAATCCTTTGGGGGTTTTATGTAAAAGATTTGGAAGAGGGAAGAGAGCACCAAAACCCAGGGAAAGGCAAGTGAAATTCCATATTTATTTAAGTATTAATCAGCACATTGCTGCCCACAGCCTCCTCCAGGTGCCCCTGCCCAGATGGCAAAAGGACAGACAGCAAAGGAGGGATTGCAGCGGGTTGGGGTTTATTCCAGAGTGGGAACTGGAATCCTGTCTGGTGTTAAGTTGGCAGAACAGAGGAATATTTTTTTTTTTTTTTAATGTAAAACTGAGGTTCATTAATTCTCCTCAGAAAAGAAATTCCTTAAATGAGGGTTTGCACTGAAGCTTGTGCCTGAAAAGCAGGGTCAGAGCTTGGTGTCTCTCCTGTTTCCTTCCAGCAAACAGAAGCTTTTCTGTTGAATATTAAGAATTACATCTGTTCAACTTATAGCAGACTAATTATTTTTGGTTTTTTGTTTTGTTTGTTTGTTTGTTTGGGGGGTGTTGTTTTTGTTTTTTCCCCCTATGCTAAGGGCTGTAAAGCTTTAGTACCTACAGAAAGGTAAAAGTCAAATATCAGACACCAACACAGTGATTTCTGCCTGTGCCCATGCTCGGGTCATGCTGGGACCAGCCCTCACTCACTAAATAAACACCGGTGTATTAATGAGCGCTCCAGATCAAAGAGGTGAAAAGAAACTCCCAGAATTCTGAAATTCCACCTCTGCTGGGAGACAGCAGCATCCCTCCCAGGGCAGGAACAGCATCCTAAAACTCCCTTCCCCATGGTTTAGTCACTGAAATTCTCCTCCTCGAGGAGCTGGGCTCCTTCAAAACAGCACCAGCTTCAGGAGGAATTCCTGAATTCCTGAATCCAGCAGGCTGTGCCCACTGGGGATGGCAGAGAGCCCCAGAAATTCATTCACACCACCACACAAAGCATCTCTTCTCCAGCCTGGTGGCTCCAGAGAGGGGTGGGGAGGAGATCCCGCAGGAGAAGAAGAAGATTTTGGTCCAGATGAAAACTCCAGAAGGCGAAAGAAGAATTGGCGTTCAGCTGGCTGAGAGAGAGTAGGGCAGGAAAGCGCGAATGACAGCAGCGGGGTGGATTGCACGATTAAGTAACTGCCCTCCTTTTTAATGAAGTCACTCAAGTACAACTAAACAGCAAAGCAAAGCAGGAAAGTCAATAGAGTTAAACTCTCTTGGCTTTAAACAAGCCTGGCCAGTTTTTCGGCTTCTCCGAAAATTACATTTTCAGCCCCGCTCCAGAGATTTCGTTTCTCCGAAGGGTTGGAACAAAGAAAAGCCAGCTCAGAACCGCCTCGGTAAACAAGCGGGGGGTGTGTAAATGCTAAAGTCTGAGATGGTTAATAAACAAACGAAAGAAACGGAATTTCTGTGCTGAAGGAGCCCGGCGTGGAGCGCCCTTTGTGCCGCGCGGGCCCAGCCCAGGAGCACGAATCTGTCTGGGATTTCCCACCCATCAGAGGCACCATTGCAGGGGACTGACCCTTGGCAAGGCTCAGCCCGAGAGGGGCCCATGGGCTGGCACCTGTGCTTGCACCTCTTTTATCTATTTATTCTCCCAGGCTTGACTCCATCCGCCGCTTTAAAGGGGACTTTTCGTGCTCTGCACTGAACCCCTCTCAGGAGCCACCCCTGCTCATCACCCTCCCCGAGGCTCGGCTTTGGGTTGGATTTTTCTGCCTCTTTTTTTTTTCTTTGCCGCCCTGTGCCAAACCCGGGCGCTTCCCTTTCCCATCCCGTGCCCTGATGCGAAGAAATCAGATCGTGACCTTTCATCTGGGCACATCCTGCCTCTGCTCTCGGCGGGGAAAACTCAGCTGAAAACATCATCCCTGTATATTCGAGGGGATTCGGTGAGAGGAGCAACGGAAAATGCAGGCGTGGATTTTTTATTTCTCATTTTGTTTCCTTTCACGCCTTCCGTGGAGGGTTTCAAGATGGTTTTACAGACGGCAGAAAGTCTTTTAATTTGTAATGGCAAAGCAGGAGGAGCTGGAGGCCATAAAGAGGAAGTTGCATGTCATATTAAAAGTGGGCAAGAACTGTCTGGGGTATTAATAGGCAAACAGAACAAGGGAAAACAGCAAACAAAACAGTGTCCAGAAAACAAAACAAAACAAACAGAAAACCACAAACAAACAAAAACCAAAAACAAACAAACAAATGAACAAAAAAAGAGTGCTCAAACCAAAAGCAGAACTTTTGAAGAGTTAGATACTCAATTTGTGGCCATACCTAAGAAAAGGAGAGCAAATGAGAGAACAAATTGGTCCTGGAAGAAACTGAACCCTGGTTAGGGACTTGATGCTGGCAAAGGAGGGTGGAGGGGAGTCAGGCAAGGAAAAGCAGTAGGAATAAACCCTTCCCCTTCAGAAAATCTCTCTGTGGGTCTGAGGTGGAAATCATAAAAGAAACCCAGCTTCCAGTTCAGGAAACAGAAACATGATTTCTTCCACTAAGATTAAGATCTGCACTCGTTTCTGTAGGTACTGAGGCTTTACTGCCCCTAGCATAGGTTAAAAAAAAAAAATTTAAAAAGTACATTAGTCTGCTACAAGTTGAATGGATGTAATTCTTAATATTCAACAGAAAAGCTTCTGTTTGCTGGAAGGAAACAGGAAAGATACCAAGCAGGGGTTTACAGGTGCAGCATCTTAAATTATCAGTGATGTCCTGCTCTAAAGCCACAGCTGCACTGAAGTGCAAACTCCCAGCCAGGAAAGGTGCTCAGGGCACCCAGACCCCCCAGGAACGAGCCACGATGGAGCCACAGGCAGCAGAACACATGGATCCCTCTAAAATAAAATTTGCATTTTTATTTTGCCCCTGTGCAGCAGAACAGCAGCAGGAGTGTGGGTCTCAAACTGGGGCAAAATGGGGTGTGAACTGCAGGGGCCCCAAACTCACACCAGGGGTTCCCAGGAGTAAACTCCTGATTTCAGATTTCCTGATTTGTACTATTTTCTACAGGAAATTCTGAGGAAATCCTGACTCCTTTGGCATCAGTAGCAAAACTCATTAATTTCAAGGAGACAGGGAGAATATTCACACCAAAGACCAATCCCCACGGTTGCCAGGTTCCATCCTCAGGGCTGTATTTCCAGCATGATGAAATTTCAGCTGAATTCAGACATGTGTGATATTTATTCAAACCAGATGCATCCAATTCCTTACAAATGCTTACAGTAACTATTAATCAAGTATTCATACTGTACACTGTAATCAAGTGCTCAGAGCTGCACTCTGCTTCACATATCAAGAAACTGGGATTTTAAAAAAACTTCCTTCACCAAAAAGGGATCAAAGAAAATGATGGTAAATGATGTGGAGCTCCCATGAGCCATCCCACAGGATCAGCCTGGAAAATGCCTGCATGACAGAAAATAATGGTGGCGATATCTTACTTGATTTGGGTAGTACAGAGGATTCCCTGAGGTGAATTAGGGATGGGTTTGGGTTGGAAGGGATGTTAAAATCATCCTGTTCCATCCCTGCCCTGGGCAGGGGCATGTCCCACTGTCCCAGGCTGATCCAGCCTGGCCCTGGGCACTGCCAGGGATCCAGAACAGCCCCAGCTGCCCTGGGCACCTGTGCCAGGCCTGCCCACCCTCCCAGGGAAGCATTTCTTCCTGGTATCCAACCTAAATCCCCCTTTTCCAGTTTGGCAGTGGGGAGCTTGTGAGAACCCTAACCCGGACTGAAGATTCCTGGCCGAGAGGCGCCGCAGCTTACCGGGCTCCAAACACACAACTCCTTCTTGGGCTGTGCTGGCTTCAGGAGACACATAAGCAAACAGTTCCTACAAGCTAAAGCACGTGTTCTTTGTACCCCACAGATCACAGCTCCATCCTGGAGGAAGCTGTGATGCCGAGGAGGAGCTCAGCTGAGCAGTGGGAATACACCCAGCCAGGATCATGGGGGCTGACACATCCCTTACTCACAGCCCGGCGCGCTGCTTGTGCAAGCTGGAACTTTCCAAACAGTGCAGACAATCACAGCCAGCCCAGGCGAAGGGAGAGCCCTGCCAGGGGTGCAACCGTGGGCACACAGCACGGCTGGGGGTATGTACACTGCAGGAATATTAAAAAAAGGATCATAAAGCGCTGAGTTTACGTGTGCTGCCTCAGTGCTGGCGCTCCGTGGAGCAGCCAGAGCCCGGAGCACGCAGGAAATCAGAGGTTTTAACAGGATGTTATCAGAAGGAAAGAAAAGAACTCATTTTGTAGCTATACATGCTGGCAGTTGCTCTTCATTTTCCTGAATACACCCCAGGAAGGTTTCGACATCTTCCCTCCACAGGATGCTCTGACACACTCCCTGATTTACTTTCAGGCAAAACAGGTAGTAAGTCTATTATGGGGCTAATTAGTGAGCTTAATTGTGAAGCAAACTGTTTACATAAGGACACGTTCACCCCAAAGTATAATGAATAATAGTAAATTATATCCACCAATTCTTTAATTGGTAGATAAAAGCCTAAAGAAACTGAGGATACTGAAAAAAAACCCTCCTTATTTCCTCTCGGGCCCCGGCCTTCAATTGGAAATGTGGAAAATAACTTTCTAAATGAATGTCTGCTACTGCAGCTGTTGATGTGATTTCTGTGCCACACAAGCACAGGAGCAGAAAGAGGAGGTGCCAGTGTGGGCTGGCTTTTATCACATGCACGAAAGTAACTCTTGGAATACAGCTTTGCGTGAAGAAATTAAGATATTTCAGATATGCCATTGATCATTTCATATCTGAATCCCAATCGTTACTCCAAGAGACTTCTTTATTCTAATTGATTTCTTGCCTCATTGTTACTCCTGGGTTTTATATTAAAAACAGAATAAAAAATATTGTTCTGCTGAGTTTTTTCTAGGTGACTCTTCACCCTCTGGGAGATGATTTGGAAGGGTGACTTCTATTCAGTGGCTTTGTTTTTTTTTGGGGTTTTTTTTGTTTTTTTTTTTTTTTTTAAATTTGCACAACTGAAACTGAGTGCATGGGCTGGTGCAGCCTGACTCAGCTGCCAGGTATGCCAGTGTACCTTGGGTGTGACTGCTCTGGAGTCAATCTGGCAGAAAATTAAAAATTAAAACAAAAGTGAGCGTGAAGGGCACTCTGGGGGTGCAGAACGAGCCCTTCCCCAGGGTCCCATCCCTGATTTTCCAGCAGTGCCCCTCGTGCTGGCAGAATAACCCGAGGTGCTGTGAGGAGCCAGACTGTCAGATCAGAGGATTTCACCAAGAAACAACCACCTGCACTAAGAGAAAGGAGCAGAGAGAACAAAACCTGCTGCGGTGAAAAGGAATAACCTGCAGAAGGTCTGGGCTGGAGCAGCAGGAGCGAGTGCTGCTGTCCTGTGCCACACTCTGGGGTCATTTTTAGTCCTTCCTGCCCCCATTCCTCGTGTTCTACCGGGACACAAAGGATCTTCCTCATCCCCCAGATGTGAATCCAGAAGTGGGATCCAGCTAAGGTGGGGCCCAGCCTTTCCCAGAACATCCCGGGAGAGGCAGTGACACCGTGGAGCTCTTGCAAAAGAATTAAGGAAGCTGTTCTTCCTCTGGGGTTCACTCCTGGCTGTCAGAAGAGAATTTAGAAGTTCATTCAACAGCACCAAAACGTGAACAGAGTAAAATAACTCTGAAATTATTTAAACTTAGGCCTGCCTTGAAAGGCATAAAACCCAAGTGGGATCACAACTTTTCATTAAATTTGTTGCTGAAATCGTTCCTGATTTCTGGGCTGTCATTACTTGGGCCCCTGAAAATTTGGCAGCAGGAAGAACTCTCAAGGATATAAATTTCCACTTCCAGCAGGGCTGTGTGTGCTCCCCACAGAGAGCCCAGCCCCAAGCCGAGAGCACGCTCTGGATTGTCATTAGACTGTCATCAGGGCTTGCACTGGGAGCTGCAGTGGGGAGACTGTGCCAATTATTCTGGCTTTTTCATTATTTTATTTAATAAAACCCAGTGAACCATGTGCTTAAAGTTAAGCACATGTTTCAAGTGCTCAAGGAAATAGGGCTGGCTGAGCACAGATCTTCGGAGGGGCAGGGCTGATAAGACAGAGTGCAGTGTTACCACAGAACTGACACAGAAACGGGCTGAAAACTTCAAAAAAGGTTTTAAACTCAAACCAGCTACAATACAATCTTTGTCTGCACCAAAGTCTTCTGGCTTTGTAACAAGCAAACTGGATTTTTGTGACATAAATTTCCCCCAGAAGGTTAACCGTGCCCTCGTGCCATTTTTGTTTGCTCTTCCGAAAACAAATCATAACATTTAATTGATGTGGTTGTGACCTCCTTGGGACAGAGCAAGTGGTGACTTTCAGCCACTCCAGTTTGTATCAATATTGAAGAGTCATTGGTGACTCTTCACTTTGGAAAGCAGTCAGCTCGGGACAGTTGTGTAACAGGATTCAGTAAAGCAGAAAAATTGCCCATGTAGGCAAATCCGAGTGGTTTTCACCCTGGCATGTCATCCCATGGTGCTGGCAAACAGCTTCTTGGGGAAAGGGCTCCTCCTTTCCTCTCAGCATTTGGCAGCCTCTAACTCAAGAGCTCCCGATCTGTGATGCGTGGATTAATTAATATTAATAATTCCATCATTAGGAACATTATTAATTGGGAAGCTGCAGCCAGTCCCAGCCTCTTTTCTCCACTGCAGCCCGGAGCTTCGTGCTGGCACATTCCCGAGGGACTGTGGGGAGCGGGGAAGAACACACAAACTGAGGGAACAAGGACCACGGGATTGTTCCAGTTGGAAAAGGCCACCAAGGTCATCAAATCCAACCTTTAGAAGAGGTTCCCTCAGAAGAGCAGTAAAAGGAGAAGCCTCTGATTCACACCAAGCTGTCCTAATTGTCCTTGCAAAGCAAAGTGAGCTCTCACAGCACACCCTGGGGTTCCCTGAGCTCAGCAGGGCATTCTGGGGGGGCGTCTTCAAATCCCCAATCCCCCAAACCGGCCCCACCCAAGGAGAGAACACGGCTGGGAGTGGCTGCAGGAGTTCTCTGTGGCCAGAAGAGAGGGCACAGCAGCCCCTGGCAAGGGGGCTCAGCCCCAGCCAGAGCAGCACATTCGTCCTCAGCCCAAGTCCTCCTCTCCCGCCAGCCCGAAGAAAAGCCAGTCATAAAATTAGAGGTTGTTAGGCAACTTAGCTAAATTTATATCTATCCCCAGCACTCTGCTGCTTCCTTAAGGGAACAGTTTTGCTATCAGAGGGCTGTTGGTTCCCATCCATCATTCCCTCCCTACAATGGCAAACACCTGTTCATTCAGCAGCTGATGGGAGACGTAAGAGCCGTGCAACTGTAAATAGTCAGCAGCTGGAAATGGTGATGCAAATCATACCTAAGTGATTGAGGGAGCTGACAGAGCCTATTATGAATCCTCTGCTCTCGTGGCATTTCATTTCTCCCGAGCGCTGGCTTTGCTCGAGTTCGGGGCTGGTAGTACATTCCTCATCAGATCTGAGAATCTCTAACACCTTATTGCTGTGGTTAAAGTTTGAGAGTGATCCTCTGATAAGAATTACTGCACCCTGGCTCCTGTCCCAGCCCTGCCGAGGGCAGAGGCTGAAAGACAGATTTGGAATTGCAATGGTAGAAAATCAGCAGCGGGTGGAGGAGGACGGCGAAACTGCCTGTTCCAACTGAAAACAGTGCCAAAAGTATCTGTGGGAACACCAGGCAGCAAAATCAGTTTGAAAACAGATCAATGCAGGCAAAGGGCCTCCCCCAGGAGGGTTTTGGCTCAGCGTCTGCTATGCCAAACCAGGGAACAGCTTGAAGTGAGCACACAGGAGCACAGCCCTGCTCAGCACGGCGAAGAGGAGGGAGCTGCTTTTCCAGAGACATCCCTGGAGCGGGGATTCCAGGGCTGTGATTCCAGCTGCGTGCTGCTCTGGAGGAAAGCGGCTCGGGGAAGGTGGGCATGGGGCAGCCCTGACTCCCTCCTGCCTGCAGGGATTTCTCTCTGACAGGGATTTTGCCCAGAGCTGCTGAGGCTCACGCGAGGTGGAGCTTTCCGGGCAGTTCCTCTGCCTTGGCTGTGGAATTTGGCTCCTCTGGGGTGGCAGCAGCTGAGCAGAGCGTGGCTCACCTGGGGGGCTCTGGGCAGGTGCTGCTCCAGGCGGGGATCCCGCTGGGATGGGGGTACCCCTGCCCGCCCCTCCTGGCACACAGGGGGAGGCTGAGCTGGGCTCTGTGCCAGGTTAAGCACGCCCAGAGCCTCACCTGTGCCTTGGCAGTGCCGCCCAAAAGCGGCAGCGCCTGCGCTGGCAAATGTCCCTTCTGAGGGCCGGCCCCAGACCTCGGAGAGAGCAGCTGTAAATTCACCCAACCCATCTCAATCTGGAGATTGTGTGTCTGCAGCAGTCGGTGCCCAGATCAAATATTTATGAGCAGGGATTTTATTATTGCATTATCTGTTTTTATAAGGCCTAATTTGAAGAAAGCAACCCATAAAATAGGAAATTACATTTTTAAGCACGCTGCTTTAGCAAGGACTGTTAAAACCTTGAGGATTTTACCTTTTAACCGATGATGCATTATCCCTGACAACACAAAGCCGTGTATAACATAATTACCAGCGCAGCACTGCTTGCGATCGTTTTTACACTAAATATTGTTCATTTAAATACTGGTTAATTAATCCAATGTCATAAAATTCATGCTCTAAATAACTGTGTTGTCTAACATCTTTAAGCTGCGTGTCTTCTTTCTTTCTGGCTCCCTCTTCCTCCCACTCCAGCAGTGTCAAATTGCATTGAAGTCAATTAAGAGCTGCTCATTTATTATACACACCTTGTTAAAGCAAGCAGGATAATTGAATGCCGAGCCTCCCTTTCCTTCATGTCCATGATTTTAAGTAACACGATAGGTAATACGGATTGTTGAGATTAGGTGGTTTATAAATAGATGCACAGGAGGTTTTTTTAAAAGGCCCCATTGTCAGAAGGCCCCATTTCTTTGATTTTAACTATTGAAGTGTGCCTGAACCTGTGCGGCTGATGTTGCAGGGACAGGGGGATTAAGGACTTTTTATTTTATTTTTTTTTTTAATTTTTCCTAAGCACAAGGTTTTATCGGCAGAGGAGAACAAGGAGGGTGGCAGAGGCAAAAAGACAGCTGGGGGATGAATGATGAGCAGAGCCCTTTGTGCCACCATTTGGTTTTAGCGCGGGGCTGCTGTGAAATGGTGGCTGTGGCAGCAGGAAAATCCCCCAGCTGGGATCCCTCCTGCCTAAGCAAGGTGCTGGGGAAAGGGCAGAGGAATAGAATCCCTAAACGAGCTTTCTGCTGCGGGTTTTTTTGCTCTCAGGAATACAGAATTCAAAACAAACTTCTCTCTTTCTGTGGGCCCACCTGTGCTGTGCCAAGCCAGAGCACCAGGGGTGAACTGTGGAAAGTCTCATCTGTTGCAATTCCACCTCAATTATTCAAATCTCCCAACCAAACCTGGGCACTTTATTATCTGCCCTTGGCTGGGTCCGAATCGGGAGGAAGAGCCCTCGGGACAAAGGGACAGAACAGAAAAAAGGCATTTGGAGAATCGTTAAACCACGGTCTAATTGCGTGGAAAAAAATCCGACTTATTTAACTTTACCAGAGAGCTGGTCGTTCCATTNAGCTCATAGCAGTAAGTTTCATAATTAAATATGTAACATTTGACATTTCAAATCTCCTCTAAATCTAAGTATTGCTGTGAGTGGCGGTGCTATGAATCAAAAACCTTCAAGGTTCAAATATTCAATTTTGAGATAGTTTTGAGGTGAATTTTCTGAGATATTTCTACTTTTCAGATCAGATCTATAGATACTTCTAAGTTTATACTGCAAAAACCCAACTCAATAAAATACCAACACGGTAAAGTAAAATAAAATAAAATAAAATAAATGAACAACCCTCTTGAAGACCAGTTACCAGTTCCATGTATCAGCTCTCTTGTAAAGTTAAATAAGTTGGATTTTTTTCCAAGCAATATGAAGCAATTAGGCTCGACTGTGGTTTAACAATTCTCCAAATGCCTTTTTTTTGTTCTGTCCCTTTGTCCCGAGGGTTCTTCCTCCCAATTCGAACCTAGCCAGGGGCAGATATTAAAGTGCTGAGGTTTGATTGGGAGATTTGAATAAAAACTCCTTCCTAGCACCTTCTTCTCCTCAAGGAAAGAATGGTGTGAGACCAATAAATAAACAAGCAAAGACTTTTAAAAAACGCTTCTAATTTCCTTAAAGACAGTAGAGCTGNCCACCTGTGCTGTGCCAAGCCAGAGCACCAGGGGTGAACTGTGGAAAGTCTCATCTGTTGCAATTCCACCTCAATTATTCAAATCTCCAAACCAAACCTGGGCACTTTATTATCTGCCCTTGGCTGGGTCCGAATCGGGAGGAAGAGCCCTCGGGACAAAGGGACAGAACATAAAAAAAGGCATTTGGAGAATCGTTAAACCACGGTCTAATTGCGTGGAAAAAAAATCCAACTTATTTAACTTTACCAGAGAGCTGGTCGTTCCATTATTGTTATTATTCAGGAACTTTTCAGAGATTCTGGAGTGGTACCTTGGGCCCAGACAGCCAAATCCATGGAAAGAAATTTATTTTGGTGGGAAGCAAAGGCACAGCCCTGGGGAGATGGGGGAGAGCTGCTCATGGGTTGGCATGAGGAATCATAAAATTCTTGTGAAAATCTCCTTTGACCAAAATCTATTTCACAAGCGCCTTTTTCCAGAGAAGGGGAAGGATTTTAAAATATAAAATACAGGCACTTCCTCTGCCCCACCCTGTTTTTTCTGCTCTTTCAGAGCAATTTCCAGACAAGAAACCTCACCTGAGCCTCTCTGAAAAACATCTCCTGAAATGTTCTGCTCAAGGTGACTCATTTAAATCCATATTGAAGGCCAAATGTCATTCCTCTGCTGATTATTAGCTGAACACAAAGTCCCCAAACAGAATTAATTGAAAAGCCACAACCCCAAACTAGAGGAGTTTGTGATGCGCTCATCACAGATTTATTGTGCCCTTGCTGAGAGTAGGAATGTGCTCCAGAAGTTTTAAAATATTCATTCTCAGGTGTGGTACAACTGAAATTAAATAGGAAGTGGAATTAAATAGTAAATACATTTAAATAATAATAATTAAATTGAATAAAATAACAATATAATAGATTAAATAATAAATAAAATAAAATAAAATAAAATAAAATAAAATAAAATAAAATAAAATAAAAT